>JAODAL010063274.1:0-19330 GCA_025379985.1 Phyllomedusa bahiana
TCCCAGAAAAATTTTAGCACAGACCAACTTCTCCCGTTCCTAACGGACTTAATGGCGATTACTCTCCCTGAAGCTACATCACTGGATCTTACTGTGGACAGGATCCACAGGTTGCCCAAACCTAAACACCTACCTTCTTCAATACCCTGAGATGTCATTGCCAAGATCCATTTTTTCCATGTAAAAGACGAATTCCTGAAAGCACTAAGAAAAGACACAACCCTACCAGAAAGATTCAGTAATTTATCCATCTATCCAGACCTGTCAGCAGGCACAATGCTTCGCAGAAAGGAGTTCCTTCCATACACCAAAACTTTGAGAGATAACAACCTCAATTATCATTGGGGGTTCCCGGTCAAATTAATAATTGTAAAAGATGGCACCACTCCTGTCTGTCAATCCCCCATTGCTGCGAGGGATCTCCTGGCCACTTGGAATCTCCTTACTACTCCATCGACCTCCCAACAAAGAAAACAAGAAACAGACCTGAGATTATCTCCCCACTTTGGTCGGAGCAACAAAAACGCCAGATAAATCTTCCAAACCCTTGACTATCTAGGAATAGACTCTTCCTTGGATTCTGACATCTTTCTTCCTGCTAAATTTAGCTTGTGCTAGTCCGTGTCCACCTGCAGGGACCTGCAGTGAACTCTACCCCATTGTTCTTTCCGTGAAAATGGAAACTATTTCTCTGTTTATGTTCATAGTGACTGTTATGTATTTCTCCGTGTTAGCTGTTTGGTATAGACAGCCTTTGTTCTGCTTTTTTGTTGCCATCACTAATGAAGAGAGGAAGACAGATACGACCAAGCATATAATCACCGCATTCATTATCACATCTTAGATTGCATTACATCACCTAATGATTTTAGGGAACCAAAATGGCTATTACATTTATGTCCCTAAATACGAACGGCCTAAATTCGCCATTCAAAAGATCATTACTATGGAGAGATGTCCTTAGATCTCGAGCAGATGTAATTTGCTTGCAGGAGACTCATCTGACTACGACTGACCTGACACGATTGAGACATAAAAGATTCCCTATAGTCTACCATTCTTCTTCGGATACTAAAAAAGCAGGAGTATGCATATTTATTAAAGACACCATAGCTTTTAAACTCTTAGACTCTGTTATAGATGATAAAGGTCGATTTATTATCCTAAAATGCTCACTGAACTCCGTCCCTTACACAATTCTTGCTCTGTATGCCCCTAACACACGTCAGCGCTCCTTTGTAACCGAAGTCATCCATAAAACCAAAAAGTTGACACTCTCTAACTTGATGGTTTGTGGGGATTTTAATATAGTGGCGGATAAGAAATTCGATAGATCATCAGGGGACACAAGGCATACTCTAGAACTAAAAGATATTATCCAGTAAGAACATCTGCATGATCATTGACGATACTCCCATGCAGGAGAGAGGGATTACTCGTTTTACTCAGCAGTTCAACGTTCTCACTCTAGGATAGACCTATTTCTAGTGGAAAGAGTTATTCTACCTAACGTGACATCCTCCGAGATTGGAGTGAGAACCTGGTCTGATCACGCATCGATTTTTATAAATATTAGAGATAGGTTTCCTCCACCAAACTATCTTCCCTGGAGAATTAACAATTTTTTGCTAAAGTCTGCGGAAGTGGTTAAAGAAATTACTACGGCTCTTAGGGAACATTTTGATATCAATACTCCTACTGCTCCTTCCCCCAACTCACTATGGTGTGCTCACAAGGCTCACATAAGAGGAATTTTTATAGCCCTGGCCTCTAGAGCAAAAAAGAAAAGGGACAGAGATTTAGACACTCTCTTAAAAAGTATAGCGACTGTGGAAGCTGAATTTAAAAAGACCCCTAACATCCAATTAGAAAACCAACTAAAAGAGCTAAAATTACAACTACATTCCTTCAGTCTAAGACAATATGAACACCAACTGTCCAAGAGTAGATGGAACTTTTATCTCACAGGAGACCGTCCAAGTAAAATTCTAGCTAGGAGAGTAAAAACCATACAAGCTAAGACCAAAATAGACTACTTAACCTCGTCAGGAACTAATAGGATATACGATCCACAAAAGATTGTAAATTCATTTGCAGATTACTACAGTTCCCTTTATAGCATTGGGAGAGATGGGACAACCCCTTCGGTCTCCCCTCAAGAGGCAGCAGACTTCTTATCACGGGTAAAACTACCCCTCTCTTTCAGAAGAACAAAAAAATGTTTTTAGATAGCCCCATTATATTGGGCGAGCTCGAACAGGTTATCAAACAATCTAAACTTAACAAAACACCAGGACCTGATGGTCTTTATAACGAATACTATAAGTTATTTGCCCAGATACTGAACCCACACCTTTTAAACATCTTTCAATATATAAGTACTAATGGAACACCCCCAGGAGAGATGCTTGAAGCCACCATCACCACAATACCCAAACCAGGAAAATCTCCTGACTAATTACAGGCCCATTTCGCTGCTCAATTGTGATATTAAGCTCTACTCTAAGATTATTGCTAATAGATTACAAACTATCCTCCCATCCCTAATTAACATGGATCAAGTGGGGTTCGTGCGAGGAAGACAAGCAAGGGATGGCATACGGAGAGTAATTGATATACTACACATTGCTGGTAAGGAAAATCTACCTGTGGCTCTTCTCTCCTTAGATGGAGAGAAGGCCTTCGACAGAATTAACTGGACGTACCTAAAAGAGGTTTTAGTAAAATTTGGATTTGAAGGTTACTTCTTGAAAGCTATTATGGCGCTGTATACTTGCCCTTCCGCAAAAGTTCTTGCCTCGGGCTACTACTGCCAGTCGTTTGCCATCTCTAATGGCACTCGGCAAGGCTGCCCCTTCTCTCCTCTTATCTACGATTTATGTTTTGAGCCATTGGCCCAGTTGATTAGGACAACCCCTTTGATATCTGGAATACCAGTTTTTGACACTGAACACAAGATCAGTCTCTATGCAGATGACATCCTAATCTTGTGTTCAGACCCATTAAACTCTATCTCAGCTCTCCTGCCGATATTAGACAATTACTCTCGTGTCACATATTATAAGTTGAACTCAAAGAAATCTACTCTGCTGACGGTAAACTGCTCTGCCGAGCTAACAGATAAATTAAAGGGGTTACAGTTTTCTTGGACGAATGACTATATAACTTATCTAGGGATTAAGGTTTACCCAATTCTTTCTCGTACTATTGCATCTAATTTAGCAGATTTAACCACTACCTTACAGGCGGAAATACACAGATTAGAACAATTATCACTGTCCTGGCTAGCGAGGATAAATCTCACAAAAATGCTATTCCTACCCAAATTTTTGTATATAGCCCGCTCCTTACCTTTTCTTTTCCCCAACCCGCTCATGGGGATCTACAAGCAAAAATTTTAAGATTTATCTGGGGTGCGAGATAACCGCGATTCAAAAAGTGTTATTTATATAGACACAGTAAATTAGGAGGCCTCTCTGTTCCAAATCTGTCTCATTACAATGTAGCCTCAATTTTGGAACCCATTTTCCACCTCTGGAACAACTCAACTGAACATCATTGGGCAATTATAGAAACTAATTCAGCGAGTCCTTACACGCTGAGAGATAAATTCAGTATAGCCCTTTTTGGACATACTCTCCTGAATTGGGACCTCCCTACTCTCCAGCATGCCGCTTTAGTATGGACCAAGTTCATTGTTCCTAGTCAGAGAGTTTGGGTGACTCCTGCTCTTTGACTATGTTGTATTCTGCAGCTTCTCACCTGTCCCTAACTTGCTGGAGAGACAGGAGGCTCCTTAACATAGGACAGTTATTTGAAGATGAAATCCTTAAATAATTCTCTAATCTTAGTTTGGAATTTGATATCCCCCAATCGCAATCTTTATGCTACCTACAAATTAGGAGCGTACTTCAATCTTGGAAATGGCCTTCCCGCCCACAATTAACTACACCGTATCATAACTTTCTATTTAAAAAAAAAAAAAAGGATATAAGAAGAGTATCTCTGCTGCGTATGCTACATTAAATTACGAAGATCTAGCTACCAAACCTGACTATGCCTGTAAATGGGAAAAGGAACTAAAACACTCCTTCACAGTAGATAAATGGATAGACGCAGCAAAGGTCCCACTCAACCTGATGTGCTAATCATACTGAGCTCTCCAGAAAACTACACCTCTGGTGGTATCTCACCCCCAATAGAATTGCACATATATCCCCGACCAGACTATTTCCAGGCTGCACAGAGCCTGCAGGGTGCTGTAGAACGTTGTGCCATGCTTAAATATGCAGAGGGAGCTTGGTTTGGTCTTCATATAATCGCTTCACTATAAAATTCCCTGGGCACTTAAGAGGGCAAAACTTACCAAAAAATTGAAGCGGGAATGTAGCCTGATAAAGTCATGGCAGCGACAGCTGGAAAAAAACAAGCTGAGGGCTCAGGTGGCAACATCAGTGACAGAGTGTGGAGGTGACGGCGGCAGCCACAGCAGCATGAGGTCAGAGAGTGACACAATGACAAAGTGTGGAGTTGACGGCATCAACAGCAGCAGCAGCATGAGGTCATAGAGTGGCACAATGACAGAGTGTGGAGGTCACGGCAGCAGCCACAGCAGCAGCATAAGGTCAGGCAGTGGCAGAATGACATTCTTGAGGTGGCAAAACAGTAGTAGGCCACAGAGTGGCACAATGACAAAGTGGAGGTGATTGCAGCAGCAGCATGAGGTCAGACAGTGGCACAATGACAGCGTGTGGAGGTCATGGCAACAGCCACAGCAGCAGCATGAGGTCAGAGAGTGGCACAATGACAGTGTGGAGGTCACGGCATCAACAGCAGCAGCAGCATGAGGTCAGAGAGTGGCACAATGACAGAGTGTGGAGGTGGCACAAACAGAGTCGGCAAGAGTGGCACAATGACAGCGTGTGGAGGGTCACGGCAGCAAGCCACCGCAGCAGCCAAGCGGAGAAGAAGCGTGGCACAATGACACAGTGTGGACGGTCACGGCGCTCCAACAGCAGCAGCGCATGAGGTCAGAGAGTGGCACATGACAGGAGTGTGGAGGTAGGCACAAAAAAAGGAGTAGGCCACAGAGTAGCACAATGGACAGGTGTGGAGTGGCACAAACAGGAGTAGGCCACGAGTGGCACAATGGACAGAGTATGGAGGTCGGCAGCAGCCACGCAGCAGCTGAGGCAAGGAGTGGCCATGACCACAGAGGGCGGTCCGGCCTCAACAGCAGGCAGCCAGATGAGGTCGAGAGTGGCACAATGAAGAGTGTGGAGGTTGCACAAAAAGGAGGATAGGCCACAGAGTAGCACAATGGACAGGTGTGGAGGCGTCACGGCCAGGGCAGCCGCCTGGGATCAGAGAGTTGCACATGACCGAGTGAGGAGGGTCACGGCAGCAGCCACAGCCGCAGAATGAGGTCACGAATGTGGCACAAAGACACAGTGTGGAAGGCCCACGGCAGCAGCGCATGAGGTAGGCAGTGGCATTGACATTCTGGCGGTGGCAAACAGTAGTGGCCACAGAGTGGCACACTGACGTGAGAGAGAGGAGATGGCCAGCAACAGCATGAGGTTTCAGAGCGAGGCACAATACAGGGTGTGAGGTAGACCGCAGCGAACTCAGCAGCAGCAGCCGCAGAGGTCATAAGAGAGCACAATGACAGAGTGGAGGTGATTGGCAAAGCAGCGATCGAGGTCAGACAGTGGCACAATGAAGAGTGTGGACGTCATGGCAGCGCCACAAGCAGCAGCATGATGTCAGAGAGAGTGCACAATAACCACGTTGTGGAGGTACGGCATCAACAGCAGCCAGCAGCATGAGGTCAGAAGAGTGGGTCACATGACAGAGAGTGGAGTGGCCACACAGGAGTTAGGCCAAGAGTGGCACAATGACGAGTGTGGATGAGGGTGGTAATACAGTCCCTGGAAAAGTTGGTGGTAAGGCAAGATGGAGAAACTGGCAGCAGATGTGTGGTTCATCAGGCGGGTGGTGGCTTCAGAATAGTGACTGGGCAGGTGTTTGAACCCAGACTCAATTCTAACATTTTGGGTGAGGCGTTCATGGCTGATGTATACTGACACCAAAGGCCTTGGTGTGTTGGGAAATCCTGGCCGATCCACGCTGATTCATTCTTTGACAAAGGGTCAGTCATTCCACTTTTCCGTGCACAAGTGGGTTCTCCATGGCGGTAACGATGGCCCCCACTGCACTGAACACCCACTCTGATGCCACCATCCTGGCCGGGCCAAGACAGCCTTCTCACTGCAAACTCGGCAAGTTGCGGCATCATCCAGTTTGGCTGCCCAGTAGTCCATCGGATCTTTAAACTGGGGTGGCCCAGAGGTACATCTGGACCGAGAGATGATGGCAAGAGAAAACAACTCCCTTCTGCAGAGGTGGGTGGAGCCTTGGGACTGGCTGACAATGGCATGCGTGCCACTGGGCTGTGTGCTGTTGCTGCGGCGGCAGGATGGCACCACATCTGAGCCACGTTTCTCCCAGGCCACCGGATGTGACGTGCATGTGTTGACGCGAGGCCGTTCAGTACCAAAGTTTAGCTCCCCTGGCCACACTTCAACTTTCTGCCCACAGATTCCCATATCCCATATTCGGCTCCTCCGGTGTCTTTTCCAAAAGAAACTGCCACACCGCGAGTATCTGATTTTCCGTCAACGCTCCGCACTGAGTGACTAGTTACCCCGCATGCCTTGCTGAGCCACTGTTTGCTACTTTTTCTTGGACTTGCGAGCGGGTTTTTTTACCCGGGGCAGTGTCTCCCGACCTCACACTGCTGATTACCCTGCTGGACTCACAGGCCCACCAACCCACTTGTGGCTGCGCCGCTGCCTGCCTGATGCGCTAATGCTGACGCCCCTCTTTTCCTGACGCTGATGAAGCCCTTGCTTCACCGGCTCCCAGACGTGCGGTCGGCTACAACATCATCGATTTGTGTTTCATCTTCACTGCTTGGTCCTTATCACGTCTTTGGTAGGCAGAGGCTGACCCCTCACACATGAAACCTCCATGCTACTCTCCACCCATCTTTACTTTGCTGCCTACTGCAAGAAGCAGGGATATTGGCCACATTTCTTCGGCTGCCAAGTAGCTGCTGACTGCCCACCTTCCAACTCGCTATATAGTGGGGACTGAGCCCAGACCAACAAAGTAGATCTCTGACAGAGGAACGGATGGGACAGAGGGGGTTGAGGACCGGTGAGGGCCGAGACCGGCTACCGGGCCATGCCAACTACGGGTTTGTGACATTCACCACCGACTCTTGGCAGGGGTAGTCAGATGTCATCTGGGAGGGGAGTGGATGACCTTGTCAACCAATCAAGAACCATTGGGTGTGTCTGAACAAACACGGCCGGTTATATGACAGCGGGCGGTTGTGGCCTCTCGAGTGGACCCTGCTGCGATGTCCCCTTGCTGTGCTGCGACCTGGGCCTGTTCCAGGAATGTTGTTGCAACTGCACTCGAGGTGACGAGCCATGCCACCTCTCTGTTGACATTACTGTTTGTCTAAATGTAGCCACAGTTTGATGAAGATATCTGTATATGATAAATACACCCCCTGTAATTGACTCCAAAGAACCCACTAAGAGCTTGGGTAACCCTGGGATTATAAAATGCGCTCCACAAATGGGCAAGGAAAAATTTACTTGGTATGTGCCATTTAACAACCTGTGTATTTTACTGAATATAAAAAGCACAAACAGGCTTAATTAAACCTTTGGATATGAATTATGCTACAGGCAAAATTTTCTCTTTGGCCGTGAAAAGAACGTTTCTTTTACTAAGTACAACTGCAGAAAAATACCTTAGTATAACCCTTGGACTGTAAAATTGCGCAAAGACATATGCTGCCAACAATTACCAGCTTTGTAGTGTGTTTAAAAACGGCGGCTGGCCGCCGAGTATTTTACGAAAGACAAACAACAAAAAAAACTTGTAATTACCTTCGATATGAGTTATGCTATAGGCAAAATTTTCTTCTATGGCGGTGAAAAAGAACGTTTCTTTTACTAAGTATAAACTGCAGAAAAACACTTAGTTACCCTTGGATGTAAATTGCGCAAAAAATAAATATGTTGTCACAATACCAGCTTTGTAGCGTGTTAAAACTGGGTTGTATATACGGACCACCACACAGAAAAACTTGTAATTCATTTCGGATATGAATTAAGTACAGCCAATATTTCTTCTTTGGCGGTGGGTGACAAAGAATGTTTCTATTACAAGTACAACTGCAGAAAAATCCTTAAGTTAAACCCTTGGATGTAAATGCGAAAAAGAATACACTGCTGCCAAGACACAATACAGCTTTGTAGCGTGTTAAAAAGAGGCGCTCAGCCAAAGTGCCCGGCCCTAGCGAACGGGTAGGTCAACCAACGCGCCGGGTGCCGCCGCAGCCGGGTCCCCGGGCCACTGCCCGGGGCGCGCCTTGCGGCCGCCTCCCGGCCGGCTAACCTCCTGCGCCGGTGCTGTGGGCCGCGCCCCCGCGGTGCCTACGTACGGGGACCGTCGTATGGTGCCTCGACCGGGGCGTGCCCGGAGTACCGAGCCGGCCTATCGCGCGCCCGCGGGGATGGCGACCGCCCGCCGGTCGGGGGCTTGAGGTGCGTGTGGACCATCACCGCGTCAGTAGACGCGACTGGCGCGGTTGGGGGGTGCCGTAGCGCACCCACCACCCCTCCGAACCTGGTCAGCGGGGGGGGGTGCAAGACCGCGCAGCGTCCGCGGGCATCCCCTCCGGCCCGCGCGCCACCCGGAGCAGCGGCTGAGCCGTCCCGACCACGTCCTGCCGCGTCGTCCGCTCGGGGCCCCGTGCGGCCGCGGCGGCGGCCCCAGTTCCCCGCGGTCCGCTAGCCGCCGTGAGAGTCGGCCGTGCTCACACCTCGGCCAGCGCCGGTCCCGTGGCGCCAGCTGTGGGGCCGCGCCCGTCGTATTTTACGAACACCACAACAGAAAAACTTGTAATTATCTTCGGATATGAGTTTTCAGCTCTAGGCAAAATTTTCTTTGGCATTGAAAAAGACCGTTTTCTTTTTACTAAAGTACAACTGCAGAGCAAAAATACTTAGTTAACCCAGTGGCTTGTAAAATGCGCAAGAAATATGCTGCCACAATTACCGCTTTTAGCGTGTTAAACCGCCATGTATTTTAGGCCCAACAAATTGAAACACTTGTAATTACACCTTCGGATATGAATTAAGCGTTACCGCAAAATTTCTTTTTTGGCGTGAAAAAAAAGATTCTTTATAAGTACCAACTGCAGAAAAAATACTTAGTTACCCTTGGATGTCATTGCCCAAAAGAAAAATGCTGCCAACAGTTACCAGCTTTGATCGTGTTAAAACGACGTGTATTTTACGTAACCAACACAGGAAAACTTGTAATTAATGTCGGATATGAATTATGCTACACGCCAAATTTTCTTCTTTGGCGGTTTGAAAAGAACGATTCTTTTACTAAGTCCACTGCAGAAAAATAATTAACCATTGATGAAAATGCGCAAAAGAAATAAGCTGCCAACAATTACCCAGCTTTGCTTGCGTGATAAAAACGGCCGTGACTTTTATGGAACACAACAACAGAAAAATTGTAATTAACCTTCGGATATGAATTATGTCTACAGGCAAAATTTCTTTTTGGCGGTGAAAGACCGTTTCCTTTAGTGACCACCAACGCAGAACGGACGCTTATTAACCCCTGGATGTAAGTGCGCAAATTAAGCAGCAACCAAAAATTGAAGTGGTATTTGGAATTGTTTGGTAAAAACGCTGTTTCTTTAACTGCATACAACAGGAACAGGCTCTAGATAACCCTTGGATATAAAATGGGCTCAAGAACTGAGCAGATGAGCATAAATTATATATGCTGCTGCATTGGCGCACACTGGACTTCAGTTCAATACCCACAAAATTCAGAATTAGAAACGTAAGCGAAGCAGTCCTGAGACAAGCTGTGACACCCCCCAAAAAGTCGCTGTATAAAAGTGAGTTCTTAGTATGGATATCACAAGGCAGACAGCGGGCGCAGCAGGAAGCAGCTTCCTACACGTACAGTGAGAGGAGCGTGATGAGCGAGCATGCGCGCCCGGACTTAAAATAGATGCAAGGTGAGTCACAGATCCCGACGGTCTGTGATGGCTTTATCTCGTGCATATGTCATGTAGGTTACGCCTCTCCTTCCTCCCAGACTCTTTGCCCATGTTAACGCCATGTGCTCGCAGCCATTTATCAATCAATAACCCGCAACGTTCCCGCGAATCCCCCAAATTCTACTTCATTAGAACCGAAGTTTTCATGAATCTAATGAAATTCACTTCGTTAGAATCAATTCGCCCATCTTACTGGGCCTAAGGTAGCCCCAGGCTTTGTGTAGGAAGCCGAAATAGGGACACTGATTATAATGAAATTAGCAGATATAAATATCAAAACATTTTTACAAATTTTACAGTGAAATTTTTTTTTAAAACAGTTATCCTTTCATGGGATTTAAAAATAAAGTAAAAAACCAAAAAGCGTAGAAAAAATAAATATTAAAATTAAAATAAATATTTAATAAAAAATAATTGTGCATACATTACATACACAAAAAACCCTACACTATTAGGTATCCCATAAATTAAAACCTGAGAAATTAATTAACAAGTTTTTTAATGTGAAATGTGAATGGTGTGAAAAAATAAAAAAAAAAAAATTTTTAAAAAACTGCAAAAAAAATATGTGAATTAAACTTTTCGCCAAAAAGTCACTTGCATGAAAAACCGGGGGCCCCATACAATGGTCATTGAAAAAAAAAAAAAGTTACGCTGTTAAACAAAATGAGCAAAAACTAAAAAAAGTGCTAGTCTTTAAAATATTTTAGGTGTTCACTTAGGGGTTAAAAGAGTTTTTTTCGGGCAAATGGAGAAATTTTCGCAATTCCAGGTCTAAACAAGTAATTAGTTTCCTTTTTTTGGGTTTTTTAGCTCTGTAGCACTCTGCACTTTAGATAAATCTCTGCTCTAAAGTCGTGCTATTAAAGAGCTGTGAAGTAGAGCTGATATGTAATTTCTCTATAGAACAGTCACAGCCAAAAAAGGGATACGCAGGCATGAAATTTATTTGGCTCTGAAACAGCGTGGTGAGACAACCCCTTTAAATAATAATGTTGAACTTACTTTTACCTGTATGTACTGATTCTAACATTGTTAAAGTAAAAAAAATGGGCCCCTGGGGCATTTTAATTTAAAAAAGGTGAAAAAGTTAGGGTTAAAATGGATCCCAATCATCAGGGTTTTGTTAGGGGTTTTGGTAAGGTTAAAATGTAGAAACCCCCTTTTAAAAATCGGAAATTAAGGTTATTATGTATGAAAACTGTTAGAGAAAACTTTGTTGCTCATAGCAACCAATTAGAGCTCAGCTTTCATTTCATATAGTGCTTTTGAAAAATAAAATCTGATCTTGGTTATTATGGGCAACAAAGACTTCTTATTTAATTTTTTTATTATAAGCCCTACGATCCAGTTAAATAATTGCAGTGGGGAAAAAAATTTGTTCCTTCGATTGTGTAAGTTTGCCAACAAGACAGAAACATTCTAAAATTTTAAGGGGGGGGTTTTAATTTTAAAATTTAGAGATAGAAAATTCAAATAAATCCAGAAAAATCACATGTATAAATTAATAAATGTACTGTATTTGCCTTTTGCAGTGATAAATAAGTATTCGATCCCCCTGCAAAATGACGGTGGCAAAACCTTTTTGACGGTACAGCAGTCAACATTTTTTGATTGAGATGAAGTTTGTGACATGTAAGAAGAAATTTGGTCCACCCTATTCAGTCTCTCTAAATCTTAATTTGAGGCGTTATTGGAAAATCAGAGCTTCAACCCCTCCATAAGTTTTCATGGGACTAAGGTCTGAAACGGGGGGCCACCCAGACCTTTAATGTGCTTTTTTTTTAGCCAATCCTTTGTTGTCTTGGCTGTAGGGATTAGGGTCATTGTCTTGCTGGAAGACACAGCCATGACCATTTTTAATGTCCTGGGGAGGGAAGGAGGTTGCAATCAGGGTTTCCTTGATGCGGTGAATTGCCTGTGCCCAAGCAGAGAAACACCACAAAACACCCCCAAAACAACTTTTCTTCCCCAAACATGGCGGTTGAGTTAATGCCAAAGAGCTCAAAATTTTTTTAAACGTTCCCCCCGGTAGTTTTAGATGATCTCCCCTTCTCATGATCAAAATAACCCCCAAGGGGAGATTTTGTATGGTGCCTGATCTATGTTATTACAGCATTTTTTATTTCTTCCATTTTATTAAAATTTTACCAAAATTGTCCTTTACACAAAGTTTATTATGGTTTTTAGCCCCTTCCAGCTTTGTGCAGGTCTAAGATCTTGTCCTGACATCCCTTTGAAACTCTTTTGGCGCCCATTAAAAGGGGTTTGACTGACAGATTAATTGAATTTTGGGGCGGAATCTTTTAAAAGTTTTCATTTAAAAAAAAGTGTCTTTAATACAGGTAAAAAGTTGATTTTGGGGAAACTAACTGGATTTAGGGGCCCAACCCCTTAACCCCACCGCCGGAGCCAGTTTGGCCCCTTGACGGCCCCATTTTTAAATCTGTCATGTGTCCTTTTGTAGAAAACTTTTTGACCTTTAAACCCATCCCTGTGATTCAGGATTTTTTTCGTGAACATTGTGCTATAAATAGTAAAAAAATTTTGGTCCCAAAAAAAGCTTGTTTATTTTTGAAAAAATATCAAAAAAACGTGAAAAATTTGATAAAATTTACAAATTTTTAAACTTCAAAAATTTCTGCATGTAAGGACAGATAGTTATTCCACTCAAAATAGTCTATAACTGGCATCTACCATTTGTTCTGCTGTAGTTTGGCCTAATTTTTTAAATGTCTTTTTTTTTTTAACGACATTAGGGGGCTTAGAAATATTTAGTAGTAATTTTCAATTTTCAACAAAATTTGCAAGGACACATTTTTTTAGGTACAGTCCAGTTCTAACGTGACTTGATGACCTGTATGTTAGATCCCCCATAAATGACTCATCTAAGAATAACTACACCCTTAAAAGTTTTCAAAAGCATTTAGGAATGTTTATTACCCATTAGGTGTTTCACAGGAATTAAAGCAAAGTGGAAGTAAAGTTTCAAAATTTTACTTTTTTTGCAGATTTTCAATTTTTATGCATTTATTGACAAGAATACGGTAATGAGATCAGGGAATGCTAATTAATAATGATTTACCAGATTCTGCCGTTTTCCAGCAGATATCCCAATATGTGGCCATAGTGCATTATTTGGCTCAACCACAAGCCCCAGCATAGGAGGAAGCACCTTCTGGACTCTTGGGGTGCTAATTTTCATTACGATTTTATTTAGGGGCCATTTCGTTTTGCGGACACACTAAGGAGCTAAAAATTAATAAACTCCCCTCAAATAATACCCAAATTGGAAACCTAACCCTTAGGAATATATCCAGGGTTTTTTTTGCAGGTGTGTGGCACCATTATCGACCCACAGGTGTGTCACAAAAATTTTTAGCGTTAGGCTGTGAAAATTTTAAAAACATTTTTTTTCCAATAATCTGCAATTTTAGTTGAAAATTTTTAATTTTTCCCCAAGGCATCTGGTAATAAAAAATACACCCAAAAACTAGTTACGCTATTTCTTCCAAGTTGGGCCATACACCTCCATGTGGGTTGTGTAAACTTCTGTTTGGGCGAATGGCAGGGGGTATTAAGGGAGGGAGGTTACCTTGGATTTTGGAAACGCAGATTTTGGTGGGGCCAGTCGCATTTACAAAGCCCCAAAAATACCAGAACAGGTGAAACCTTCCAGAAGTCACCCCATTTTGGATTCAGAACGCCTCATAGATCTCATCTAGGGGTGTATTGTACATTTTGGTTGAACAGGGGGTGTCAACAGTTTTTTTTTTTTTGCATTGGGCTATGAAAATGATGGGAAAACGCAGTTCCGCCATTGTTTTTTGTGCTTCAAATTGTACAGCGTTTACGTGCAGTACTCAATGACAGGGATATCTTTACTACTGGGGTCGGTACAATTGCAATGATATAGTTTTATATAGTTTTTTTTATGTTTTATTACTTTTACACACAGAACTAGGTCTATAAAAAAATTGCGTTTTTATGTTGTCCTGTTCTGATAGCCATAACGTTTTCAGTGTTTTCTGTATACGGAGGTGATTCTGGGCTTGTCTTTTGGTGGGATGAGTTGGAGTTTTTATTAGTACATTATGGGGGGCATTATGCCGCTTTGATCACTTTTTATTAAGGTTTTTGTGAGGCATTTTGAACAAAATACGCATTCCTGGTATGTTTTTTATTTTTATTTCTTAACAGCGGTCACCGTGCAGTATTGCTGGAAACATGCTATTATTACTCAAGCAGGTTCGATCGATTACAGCGATACACCCAATTTGATTTTTTTTATGTTTTACTGCTTTTACACAATAAAAACACTTTTATTCAAAGGAATAACACGTTTTTGCATCGCATATTCTGAGAGCATACTTTTTTAATTATCTGTGTACAGAGTGTGTAGGGGCTTGTTTTTTGCGGGACTGAGTTGACATTTTTATTGGTTATCATTTTTGGGGGACCAGACTTTTTGATCAGTTTTTAAAATCCGTTTTTTGGAGGCTGGGTGAAGAAAATACTGCAATCCTAGTCGTGTTTTTATTTTTTATTTGTGCAGGGCATCACTGTGCAGTATCCATGAAAGTTAGGCTTTTACTCTCAGGTCGATATGATTACGGCGACGATACCCTATTTCTTTAGTTTTTTTAATTTCGGAAGCACTTTTAAAAAAAAAAAGTGTTTTTATTGTGTTAATAATATTTATGCATCGCTGTCTTCAGGAGCCCCTAACTTTTTTATTTATCCGTATACAGAGAGTGAAGAACTTTTTTTTTTTTGCGGGATGACTGACGTTTTAATTGGAGGAACTTGTCGTTTTATATGAGTTTTTGATCGTTTTTATTCCATTTAATGTGCTGCAGGGATGCCCAAATCGCATTTCTCGTGCTGTTTTTGTTTTTACGGCGGTTCACCATACGGGTTTAATTAACAGTGAAGATTTATAGGGTGGATCGTTACGCACGCGGCGATACCCAATATATGGGTCATTTCTTTAATTTTTGATCTTTTTTGGGGGCGATTGGCGTTTGTAAAGGGGGAAAAGGGCAGTGTATGTGTTTTAATTTTATTTTTTGTTTGTGTTTTACTTTTTTTACTTTTTTTTTTTACTTTTTCACATTTTTTTAATTTTCTCCAGTGAGGATTGGCTAACTGCAAAATCCCCACTGGGCGAAATGCATTCATTAGATTGCTGTTATGAAGAGGCGATTTCTGTGCACAGCTGTTTACTGCTGTGCATAGGTCGCCATAGCAAACTAGTGACCACCCATGCCCACAATGCATTGTGGGCAATGGTGATAGTCACCAGACCTACCCGGGATGCATTCAGACAGAATCCGGGGGAGTCTGGTAGGAGAGGGCAGAGCGGCAAATTTGTGCCGCTTGCCTCGCCGATCGTAGGCCAGAGGGAGCTCACTCCTCCTGCTGCGGCTCATTATTCGTGGCCATGACAGGCTGCGGTTAAATGATACGTTTTTCTCCGCGGCGGAGACACTCTGGCCTGGGGTGATTGTGGCATGAAGCCCATGCCGGGTAATTTACCGCTGGTTCCATTGCCGCGATCGCGCGCGGCTCGCCCGCAAGCCCGATGGCGATCGCCAGGGCGCTATGCATACGTTCCATTTGCGGAAGTCACTTCCAGCTAGGGGCGTATGCATTCGCCCAATGTGTGAAAGGGGTTAATTGATGGTAGTGGATCAATATTTTATTTTCTCTCAGCAAAATGCAAATTTATATTTTCTGCATTTCATTTTGCATATTCTATCTCTCAAGGTTAAAATTAACCTACCATTAATATTCATTACGTTATGTCTTTGTCAGTGGGCAAACGTACAAAATAAGCAAGGGATCATATAATTATTTCCTTCACTGTAGTAGTGATCTTGCTTGGTGCACAACAAGTCTCAGAGACTTGTTGTGTGCTGGCTATTGCCATTTGTAGAATGAAAGTTGAGAGTAGGAAAAAACATTTCCACTTTGATCAGCATGTGGTTAAAATTAGTTTCATTTAATATAATATAATGTATACTATATATACTATAGTATAGTAAAATATAATAAAATATAATATAATATAGTTAAAAAAAAAAAATTGGGAAAAAAAATAAAAAAAATTTTTTTAAAAAACCCTTAAAAAAGCAAAGGGGAAAAAAACCCCAAAAATTTTAAAGACCCATTGGAAACCTTTGGGTTTTGGGGAAAAAAAATTAAAAATACAATTTAACCCCGCAAAAAAAAACAAGTTCATAAGGATTTTTCCCTTAGAAAAAAAACCAAAAAAAAAAAAATCAAAAAGGAAAAAAATTTTTTTTATTGACCATAAAATTTCAAAACAGAAAAAAAACTTTAAAAAACTGCTTTAAAAAAAATATAGAGAAAGGGGCAGAAGTTCCAAAAAATGTTTAAATATATTTTTTTTAAAAGGGTTTTTCTTTTTTTTTACATACAAAAGTTCTCCCATAAGTTTCAGTAAATTAAAATTTTGGGTTAGAAAATTTAAAATTTTAAAAGTTTCCCACACCCATCCCCGTCCCTCGTTAAGAAAACTTTTTTTTTTTACATTTTAGAAAAACAGAAAAAAAAAAAATTAAAGGGAAAAAATAAAAATTTTTTGTTCCCGGATTTTTTTTTATTTTTTTTTTTTTTTAGTTATTGAAAAAAAATTTTAATCCCCTTTTTGATCAAAAATGGAAAACCCTTTTTTTTTTTTCTGCTCCCCAGGAAAAAGGCCCCCCTGAGAAACCCTTTTTTTTGCCCCCCCCCCAAGAAGATCATCCCCAAAGATAGAATGGGAAAATCAAATGGGAAAAAAATAAGAAACTTTTTTTTTTTTATTTTAAACCCGTTTTTGGAATACCCAAAATTTAAAAACGGGGGGTTTGGTAGATTTCCGTTTTTTGGTTCCTAATTTTTTTGGGTTAATTTAAAATTAAATTTTTTAAAATTAAAATTTTTTTTTAGAATTTTTTGGGGTAATTAAAATAATTGTAAAATTTTAAATTTTTTATGAAAATTTTTTTTTTATATATAAATTTTAATTTTTTTTTAATTTTTTTTTTAAAAATTCCAAAAAAAACCTTTTTTTAAAATTAAAAGGAAAAAAGACCCTAAAAGCAAAATTTGATTTCAAAGTGGGGGGGCAAGAAAAGAAAAACAGAAAAACAGTAAAAAATTTTCAAAAATTTTTTTAAACTCCCCGGCAATTTAAGCAATTGCTAGCAACAACCCCCAAATTTTGGGTACCATCAGAATTAAAGAGTTTAAAACTTGTGCTTCCCGGATATTTTTTCAGGGAAAAAAAATGCTAAATTTTTCTTTTTCCCGAAATTTCAAAAAGGATCCCCGGCCAAATAAAAATAAAAGGAAAAAACATCAAAAAATTTACTCAAACAGGTTTTATCTTAACCAAAAAACAAAAAACCTTTTTTTGAAAAAAAAAAATAAAGAAAAAAACATCATAAACCATAAACAATTGTTGAAAACAGGAGCACCTCGACAGTTAGTCAGTTTTGCTGAAGTATCGTGCAACCATGGGGGAGAGAAGTATCTTGCAGTTTGGTGTCCCCAGGGAAATAGGCCAGGAGTATGAAAAAGAGACCTAGTCTAGGAGGAATCCATTACGATAGAACAGAATCAACCTGTTATTTAAAATTGATATAATCTTAGGATCCACAAAACTTCACCCAACTTCTCCAAATTTTATATTGTTTATCTATGGTTTACTTATTTTCCACACTAATTTCTCCCATGTATTGTATCAGGAATAATTCTTTAAGCCAATCAGATTTTGATGGGACAGTGGCTGTTCTCCAGAAGCGCGGAATTAGGGCCTTTGCTGCTATCAGCATAAGGATGACTATTAGAGATGAGCAAACCGTAAAACATTAGAGTTCAGGCTGAACCTCGAATTTTGAGAAATTCAAGTCGAACGCCGCACTCCATTACAGTCAATGAGAGATGATGTTCAGGTTAATTTCATAGTATCACAGGTGAGGAGAAGCCGCAATTACCTGCCATAAGTGTAAAATGGATACGTGGAACAACTTAGTGAAGACAATTTGGCTCTAAGAGTCACAGAAAAAAATTCACAGGTTAAAATCATTTATTATTATCATTATTTTCAATAGCTAACTGAAAAGATGAGGACTGCTGTCACGGTTTGGAGGTTTGTGGGGTTCCTCTGGACACCCGCAAGCGATGGTGTAAGCCACGCCAAAGGGGGCGGAATCTAAGTAGGTCCCCCGGTTTTCACTAGCCCCGCCGCAAAGCGGGATGGACTTTCTGCGGCGGGAGTCTACCAAGTCGCTACCCCTGACGTGACTTGCTTGCGGAGGCAGCCGAGGTGTAGCTTTGGGACAAAATCGGAAGGCAGGCTCGTAGTCGGGGACAGGCAAAGGACAGGACAGGCGGCAATGGTTTTGTGGTCGTGGACAGGCAGGAAGGTCAGGGCAGGCGGCAAGATTCATGGTCGAGGGACGGAAGCAAACAGTACGGTACACGGTAATCAGAACAAGGCTACAGGAACGCTTTCTCAATAGGCAAAGGGCACTAAAGATAAAAAAACAGGGTTTGCCCCCGGAAGAGGGAAAGCTTAAATAGGGGCAGCGACCGGCCAATAAACCCAAATTTCCGGTACGCTGGCCCTTTAAATTTAACAGTGCCAGCGCGCGCGCGCCGTGGGACAGAAGCTGCAGCAGGAGCTGGGCCGGGTAAGTACACAAGGGGACAGGCCAAGGAATGAGCGCTCCTGCGACCCGACATGCGGGGCGCGGATGCGCCCGCGACCCGGGATGAGGGTCGCAGGGGCATCCGTGACCACTGCGTAGCTATATGCGGTGCAGCAGCAGCAGCTGCTACAGGTTCTCTTTGACACATAAGAAGACGCCTGGCAGGAGCCCACTGTAACTTTTTTCACCAGGGCCCAAGAACATCTCATATATGTAGTGGCTAGTGTTGAGCGATTGCGTTGGCTATTTGAGATCGATCGATAGTTGATAGTCGGCCGCTATCGATAAGGTTTTTCGGGTAGTGAGACGTCGATTTATGAGCGATGACCATAAGTCTATGAGGAGCAAACCCCTCATTTATTACACCAAACAAGGTGGAGAAGCTGAAATTAACACCACAACAGCAAAATGGATAGGTTTTACATCTTAGGAACAC
>JAODAL010063275.1:0-19329 GCA_025379985.1 Phyllomedusa bahiana
CCCCCCCTCATAAAAAATTTCTCCCCCCTGGGCATCAGGGGCTTGCCCTTTTCCCCGGATATCCTCCTACCTCACTGATCGGACATTCGCGTCTCTCACTCAGGCACCACCTCCTCCTCTTGCCCGCTCTCTGTTGTGTACCCAGGGGTCTGTCCTGGGCCACTACTCTTTTCTATCTACACTATTTGGGCTGGGTCAACTAATAGCATCGCATGGCTTTCATTTACCACCTGTATGCTGATGACACCCAACTCTACATCTCCGGCCCAGATATTACCTCTCTACTCTCCCGGATCCCTGACTGTCTTTCGTCCATATCCTCCTACTTCTCCTCACGTCTCCTGAAGCAAAACGTGGAGAAAACTGAACTCATCATCTTTCACCGTCCCACTCCATCCCTCCACCTGATCTCTCTATCACAGTCAATGGCTACACACTCTCACCAGCACTACAAGACCGCTGCTTGGGATAACCCTTGACTCCAATCTGTCCTTCAAACCGCACATCCAAACCCTCACCTCCACCTGCCGCCTCCACCTGAAAAAATATCTCCCGTATCCGTTCATTCCTTAACTTCGAAAGCACAAAAATGCTCAGTCCATGCCCTCGTCCCTATCTCACGCCTAGACTATTGCAACATCCTTCTCTGCGGCCTCCCAGCTAGCACCCTCGCTCCCCTCCAATCCATCCTTAACTCTGCTGCCCGTCTGATTCACCTCTCTCCTCGCTACTCCCCTGCCTCTCCCCTCTGCCAATCCCTTCACTGGCTTCCCATTGCCCAGCGAATCCAGTTCAAGTTAGCAACCTTGACCTACAAGGCTCTCCATGACCTCTCCCCTCCATTACATCTCTGCTCTAATCTCCAGATATCTCCCGTCACGCAACCTCCGCTCCCACTGGACCTTCTTCTCTGCTCTCCCCTTATCAGCTCCTCACACAACCGTCTCCAAGACTTCTCTCGTGCTTCACCCACACTCTGGAACTCACTGCCCCAACACATCAGACTCTCCCCCACTCTCACCAGCCTCAAAAGCAGCCTGAAAACCCATCTCTTCAGGATTGCCTACAACCAACAATAACCCTGCTGTCACTACACTATCCACAACCATGTCTGCCCCTCACCTTGTCTCTTCCCACCTTCCTTTTAGAGTGTAAGCCCTCACGGGCAGGGACCTCTCTCCTTCTGTACCAGTTGTTAGTTAGTAATTTGTCACCTTGTAATTGTTTGACCTATGTTATGTATGAAACCTGAATGTACAGCGCTCTGGAACCAATGGCGCTCAAAAATAAATAATAATAATAATAATAATAAAATGCCCTTGTCAGCATGAGCATTGTGGTGATCTTAGTTTTGGAACGATCGTTGGACACTCTGAAACAACAGGTCCTGCCAGCGACGGAGGAGACGGACACAGATGAGGACACAGAGCCTTTCTCTCCGTCGAATCCACAAGGCCCGACAGTTTCTCAATTTTATCGGTCTTCATTAGGCAGTGGTTCGGTGTCCAGGGCTAGTGCAAGGCAGCGCATCAGCTCTCAGGGTGCATCATCTCAGGCAAGTCAGGGCTGTGTTGGAGCTGTGCCGGAGGAAGGAGAGGAGGAAGGTATTCCTAGACACCGACATTACCGACGTCCCTGCTTGGAAAGAGGTTGGTGCGAATATGAGGCGTAGGAGGAAGTTGAGGTAGAGCAGTTTGCTAGTGCCCCTCGAGCCCGAGGCTTGGGAAATCAAGGCTCCCTCTCTCACGTGGGTGCTTGGAGTCCATTTCCCCCAAAAATGTCCTCGCATTAAGGCCATCCCAAAAGAAAAAACAGTTCTGGGTGGCTTCAATTTTTTTTTTCCCTTTGGCCCCCCCCAAAAAAATTTTTTTTTCCCCCCCCCTTTTTCCCCTTTTTTTTGGGGAAACCAAAGGGGAAAAAAAAAATTCCCCCCCCCAAAAAACCCCCCAAAACCCCCCTTTTTTTCCCCCCCCCCCGGGGAAAAACAAGTTTAAAAACCGGCGGAAACCCCCCCTTTTTTCCCTAGGGGGGCCCCCCGGGAAAAGGGTTTTTTTTTTTTTTAAAAAAAACCCCCTTTTTAAAAGGGGGGGGGCCCCCCCCGGGGTTTCAAAAAAATTTTAAAAAAAAATTTTTTTAAAAGGGGAAAAACCCCCCTTTTTTAAGGTTGGGGGGGTTTTTTAAACCCCCCCGGGGAAAGGGGGGGTTTTTGGGGGGGGGTTTTCCCCTTTGGGGGAGGGGTTTAATTTTTTTTTTTAAAAATTTTTTTTGGGTTTTGGGTTTTTGGGGAAAACCTTTTTTTTTTTTTTTTTAAAAAAATTTTTTTTTTTTTTGGGGGGGGGGGGACCCAAAAAAAAAACCCTTAAATTTTGGGGGGGGCCCGGGGGGGAAAAAAATTTTAAAAAAATTTTTTTGGGGGCCCCGGGGGGAAAAATTTTTAAATTTTTGGGCGGAATTTTTTTTAAAGGGTTTTCCCAAACCTTTTAAAATTTTCCCTTTTTAAAAATTTTTGGGGGAAAAAAAAAATTTTTTTAAAAAAAAGGGGGGGGGTTTTTAAAAAAAAAAAAAACCCCCCCCCCCCGGGGGGGGGGGGGTTTTTTGGGGGGGGGAAAAAAAGGGGGCCCCCCCCCAAACCCCAAAATTTTTTTTTCCCCCCGGGGGGGGGGGGAAAAAAATTTTTAAATTTTTAACGGGGGGTTTTTTTTTTTTTTTTAAAAAAAAATTTTTCCCCGGCCCCCTTTAAAAGGGGGGAAAACCCCCCTTTTAAAAATTTTTTTTTAAAATTTTTTTTTTTTCCCCCTTTTAAAAAATTGGGGGGGGGTTTGGGGCCCCCCAAAAAAATTTTTTTTTAAAACCCGGGGGGAAAAAATTTTTTTTTTGGGGGGAGGGTTTTTTTAAAAAAATTGGTTTCCCAAATTTGGGAAAAATTTTTTAATAAATTAAAAAGGGGTTTTTGGGGGCCGGGGGCCCCTTTTTTTTTTTTTTTTAAAACCCCCAAAAAATTTTTTTTTTTTTAAATTTTCCTTTTTTTCCCCCCAAAAGTTTTTTCCCCTTTTTGGGGGGCCCCAAAAAAAAAAAAAAAAAATTTTTTAAATTTTTTAAAAATTTTAAAAATTTTTGTTTAAAGGGTTTTAACCTTTTTAAAAAAAAAGGGGGTTTTGGGGGGGTTTTTTCCCTTTTTTTAACCTTTTTTGGGGGGAAAAAAAATTTTTGGGGTTTTTTTGGGGGGGTTTTAAAATTTCCTTTTTTTTTTTTTTTCCCCCCTTTTTTTCCCCCTTTTTTTTTTTTTTTTTTTTTTTTCCCTTTTGTTTTTTTAAATTTTTTAAATTAAAAAAATTTTGGGTTTTAATTTTTTTTTTTGGGGCCCCGGGGGGTTTGGGGGGGGGGGAAAAAAAAGGGGGAACAAAAAAGGGGTTTTTAAAACCCCTTTAAAAGGGGGCCCCCGGGGGCCCCTTTTAAAAAAAAAAAGGGGCCCGGGTTTTCCCCCCCTTTTTTTGGGGGGGGAAAAAAAAACCTTAAAAAGGGGGGGGGGGGGGGGGGGGGGGGGGGGGGGGGGGGGGAAAAAGGGGGGGGGGCCGGGGGAAAAGGGGGGGGAAAAAATTTTCCCCAAAGGGGGGAAAGGGGGGGGGGGGGGAAAAAACCCCCCGGGGGGGGGAAAAAAACCCCGGGGGGGGGGGGGGGTTTTTGGGGGGGGGGGGGGGGGGGGGGGGGGGTTTTTTAAAAAAAAAAAAACCCCCCCCCCTTGGGGGGGGAAAAGGGGGGTTTTTTAAAAAGGGGGGGCCCGGGGGGTGGGGGGGGGGGGGGGGGGGGGGTTTGGGGGGGGGGGGGGCCTTTTTTTTGGGGGGGGGGGGGGGGCCCCCCCCCAAATTTTTTTTCCCTTTTTTTATTTTTTTTTATATTAAATTTTAATTTTTTTATTTAAAAGGGAACCCCCGGGGGGGCCCTGGGGGGGGGGGGAAAAACCTTTGGGCCCCAAAAAAAATTTTAAAAAAAATTTTTTTTTGGGGTTTTTTTTTTTAAAAAAAGGGGGGGGGAAAAAAAAAAAAATTTTTTTTTTGGGGGGAAATTTTTGGGGGTTTCGAATCATTTGAAACTCCGGGGGTCTTTTCCCTTAAATTCCTGGAAAAAGGATTTGGAGGAAAAATGAAACCATTGAAATTTATTTCTGAATCACTCTCAAAAAAACCCATGGGGGCAAATGTTTTTTTCTCAAACTTTAAAAAGTTTTTTTGGGGATGATTAGGGGCCTTTTTTTTAAAATTTTGGGGTGTGCGGACGAATTTTTTTAACATTTTCTACATTTTTTTAAAAAAATACCTTTTTAAAAAATCCCCGGGAGGGGGGTATGGGTTTTATGTTTTCACACTTGAAAAAAAAAACAAAATTTTATAATTTAAAGTTAAAACTATAAATCAAAAAACCCTAAAAAAAATTCTGTAAACAAATTCAGTTACCAAAAAATTAAATAAATGACAGTCATTACAAAACAAGGGGAAAAAGCTTTTTTTTGATCTGTGGGTTTAAACAGGTTTAGGGGTCATTTCTGTGGTTCAGGGGGCAAGTATAGTCAAAGGGCCCCGTTTTAACTTTAAAATTTGGGGGTTTAAAATCCTAAATTTTTGGGGAAATTTTTAAATTTTGGGGGTAAAGCAGGTTTGGGGCTAAAGTTGTGGCCCCAAAACAGGGATAGTCTATGTCCAGGGTTTAACTTTAAAAAGGTGGTTCAAAGGGCTCCTTTTTTTTTTGCCCCTTTTTAATTTTTTGGGTTTTAGACAGGTTTTATTTTGGGCATTTCTGCGGTTAAAAGGGAAAAAGCTTTTTAGTCAAAATTTCCCGTTCAACCCAAAATGGTGGTTAAAGAATCCTTTTTCCCCCGGGGACTTTTTTAATTGTGGGTTTAGGGAAAAATTTAAAGGTATACTGTGGTTTCAGAAAAAGGGGATAGTCAATGTCCGTTAAACTAAAAAAGGTGGTTGGGAAAAACCCTATTTCCGGCACTTTTTTTAAACTGTGGGTCAGACAGGTTTAATGGTCATTTTTGTGGTACAGATACAGGTATAGTTTTAAAGTCCAATTCAATAAAAGGGGGGTTGAAAAAACTCCCTTTTTTCCCGGGACCCTTTTAATCTTGGGGGGGCATGCAGGTTTGGGAACCATGCTGTGGCCCAGGACAGGGGATGTTTGGGCCCAATTCCCCCGTTTTTAATTAAAGTGTTGGTTCCCAAAAAATTCCTTTTTTCCCTGCAAATTTTTTTAAAATTTTGGGTCAGACAGGTTTTTTTTGGTCATTTGCCGGGGACAGGGGCAGATAAGTTCCCAAAGTCCAGTTCAACTTTAAAAAGGTGGTTGAAAAAAAATCCTTTTTCCCCGCAATTTTTTTTTAAATTTGGAGGTTTAACAGGTTTTAAAAGGGCATACTTTTTGGGACAGGCAGGTATAGTCAATGTCCGTTCCAACTAAAATGATTGTTCAAAGGGCTCCTTTTCCCAGCACTTTTTTAAAATGTGGGTCAGAAGGGGGTTTAAAAGGTAAAAACTGTTTGGGACAAAACAGGTTATAGGGCAATGTCCCGGTTTTAAACTTAAAAAAAATGGGTTTAAAGATTTCCTTTTTTTTTCCGGGGGAACTTTTTTTAAAACTGGGGGTCTGCCAAAGGGTTTTGGGGGTCATGCTTTTTTGGGCCCAGGACAGGCATAGTCAATTTTTCCAGTTTGTCACGGCGCCCCTGCGACCTCCGTCACCCGGGTCGCAAGGGCGTCCGTGCTGCGGGCTCCCAGCGGCGCCCCGTCCCGCACGTCGATGTTCGGGGTCCGCTCTTGGTCCCAGACCCCGCCGGGCGTCTACTTACCCGGCCGCAGCTCCTGATCAGTCAGTGTCCCAGTCTCACGGCGCGTGGCTCTTGCCCCTAGCGCGCGCGGCCCGGCTGTTTGAAATTTAAAGGGGCGAGTGCGTGCCTGGTTTTATTGGGTATTGTCCGTGGCGCACTGCTCTCTATTGTGAGTGTGTGGCCTGTCTTACTGTCCGGCCCTCTGCCGGATCCTTAGTGTGTGTTTTTACCTCTGGAGAATCAACGTTCTCTAGCTCTGTCTTGTATATACCGTGTACCGTACCCCCTGTGCCTACGTTTTTATGGACCGCACGATCTTGCCTCCCTGCCCTGGACCTTCTGCTCTCACCACGTTACGCGATTCTCCGCAGCAAGCCGTCTGTGCCTGATTTCTGCCTTTTTAGGTGGCTCTGTCCCTCCGATGTACGCTGATGCTTGCCTGACGCGAAATTCTGGTTTATACTCTTCCCTTGGCCGCCACCGCGCAGGGTAGTCTCCGCCTAGTGGAAACGACCTGGGTAGACTCCTCCGCCTGCAAGTCGATCCCGCTTTGCGGCGCCATCTCTTTTTTTGTTGTGGCGTTTTTTTTCCTTTGTTCCTTTTTGTGGATTCTGGTGAATTACCGGGACCTACTTAGATTCCGTTCCCTGGCTGAGGGCTCCCACCACGAGCTGCGGTTTTTTTTTTTGTTTTTTTTGTTTTTTTTTGGCTTTTGGTTTGGGTCCATGCGGTATTCCACTACCCGTTCGCGTGTTAAGAAGTAGGTATCTCTGGGGCCATGGATCCCGCCAAGGTTGTCTTGCAAGTGTCGCCAGTATTGACACATCGTGGTGGCCAAGCAGTCCAAACAGTTCGCGCAGCAAGCGCACAGCTCGAGCATATACTTGATCGCACTCTCTGGTGCAGCAGTTCATTCGCTGTAGTTCCCTCTGTTATGTTATGCAGCAGCAGTGGGATCCTGTGAGTGGTTCCGCTCACGGTGGCAGTTGCTCCAGTCAGTCCCAAGCTCCGTGTGTATCATGTGTCCGACTAAGGTTTTTGTGTGGTGTGTATTTCCAAGGTTCTTCTGCTAGGGGCTTCATCACCAGGTGCTCCCTGCATGTGGAACTCATGGAGGTTCAGTTTAGTCAGAAAAGATCCCAAGCGTGGCCTTCGTGGTCAGTCTCCTCTCCGGTAGAAGCCCTGGGCGCTCTGGGTCTAAGACTCCTCTGTTGGACCGAGGTGACCACATTAGGCCGATTCTTAGCGAGTTCATTTCTACTGTTGAGTTTCGCGGGTCCGCGGCCTGAGTGCTGCTGCGATTGGAACCTGCTCGTGCATCGTTGTCTGCCCTGAGGTATCACCCTTTGTTTGAACTGCTTGCCAGCAAAGGGAACTCCTCCGTGGGAGACTACCCCGTTGCATTCCGGGCACATAGCATCGGAAGCTAGCCTGGAACGATGCCCAGCATTATGCGCCAGTTTAAGAATGAGGCGCCTCTCGAGCCATCGCTAGAGATCTAAGGATTGACTCGTGCGCCCCGGGACCTTGCCTGCCTTTGTCTTTTGTAAGGTGAGCTGTGTAATGTCTACCTTGGCTTAACCGGCATTGACATCCTGAATCGCAGTTTTCTTGTAGAATTGTAAATGGGCTGGGAGGAGCTCGCGCAAGAGCAAGATCCAGCTCCTGTACACGCCGTCCAAGAGACTCATCTTGCACCGGTGGTTCTTACGGCCTCCACCGCCTCATTCCCAGCCAGCCGTGGAAGAGGCCCATGCAAGTGGATAGAGCCCACTGTCTCCGCAAGAACTTAACCAACGCAGTAAAGGAAACCTATGTCTTATCCTGCGGCAGCCCTGGATCATCTCCTCCGTTGTTGTCTGCTTCTCCCACGGTGTCCCGGGGAACGGGCACACCATAGGCTACGTGGGAGAAGCCATCCCTAAGTGTGTGCAGCCTCTCTCCCTGACCTGAACCAATTTCCAGTCCTGATCGGCACTGAAGCCGGGACCCACTTTCAAGTTTCAGGTCATTTCTTGGACTCGGGTTCCGCTGGAAACTTCCTGGACGCTGACTGGTGTTTCTCAAACCACTGACTCTCCCGTGGTTCCCTGGAGAATCCTTGTACATTTCCTCCGTCCAGTGGAGAGATCCTCCGTGACACAGTCCTGTTTTCCGTACTGAGCCATTGTCCCTCAAGTAGGGGCACTTCACAGAAGAAGACTAATCGTTCTATGTGTTACCCCGTTCTTCTTCGCCCGTCCTCTTGGGTCTTACATGTGCTTGCTAGCGCCATTGCCCCGGTGCTTGACTGCAGGACGCGGCGAGGTCTTGCAGGATGGGGCTCAGAGTGTCGGTCTCGCGGTTTGGTGACACTCGCCAGGTGCAGCCGCTTCTACTGTACCAGCCTACTGTACCAGCTGATCTGTCTTGCAGTGGGCGGGCTAAGGGTTTTTCGCCCATAGTTGGAGTGTAAGATGTGGGCCTACAATTTGGTCCGAATCCGCAAGGGCGAGTGAATGGACAGACGGCCCTTCAAACACCAGGAACGGCCACTTCGAGTAACTCTGTAATGCCATTCGGGGATGTTAATGCGCCTGCCGATCTTCCAGGAGCTCGTGAAATGACATTGTGTTCAGGGATTTCTTCTCTAACACCTGCGTAGTGGTCTACTCTGGACGGATATTTTGGTGTACTCGCCTGACCTCGAGACCCACCATTGTTCATGTCCTTTCAGGGGTTGAAGCCGGCTCCGAGATAACCTGTCCGCCAAGCTGGAGAGGTGCTTCTCTCTTCCACCAAAACCAGACTTCCGTTTCTGAGGGTACATTATTTCCTGAGTCGCGAGGTCCTAACATATGGATTCCAGAAACTGTCTGCTCGCGGTGTTTGCAGTGGTGTCCGACGCCCAGTTCAGGTTTGGGCGTGCCGATACATGCGTTTCTTGTGGTTCTGTACAACTATATCGCAATTTTATTTGCCCGCACTTTTCTTAGAGCTTTAGGGTATCTTCACGAAATGTTGGCTCTCACTAAGAAAAAAATGTAATCCCACGCAGCTGGCCTCCGAGAAACAGCTGACGGAGGCATTCGCAAAGCTCAAGTCTGCTCCTTACCTCAGCATCTGTTCTTCGCGGCCGGGAGGACCTGCGAAAACCCCTTGTCACCCTTGGAAGTGGAGCCTTTCGTGCCGTGGTGTGGTCGCGGAACCATCCTTATGCAAAGAAGGTGCCTAGTACTGGGCAGGACCGTAACTGTTGTATGGCTTCTTGTTGTCAAGACGTTTTGTCTTCTCCGGCGAATGGAACTACACGATAGGCAGGGACCGGTGAGTTGGATGCTGTATCAAGATGCTTTGGAAGAATGGACGCTACCCTATTGGAGGGGGCTCCGCCATTCCCATCCTGCATCTATTCGGACCACAAAAAACCTTCATACCTCTAAGCGGATCTGCAGTCTTAACCCATCGCACAGGCTAGGGTGGTCGCTCTTCTTTCCCGGTTTCGACTACTCAGTGTTCGAGATCGTGTCAGGCTCGCGCGGGAGAAGATACTGTATGGTCGGAACGTCCCTTTCCCGGGGCTGCTGAATGGTGGGTAGGCGGCCAGGGACTGGGGGGGAGGTTGGGGGCTGTCCTACGGGGGGCGGCTGTGAGGGTTTGTATTTGTGTACCCCCTGCTTTTTTCAGGTTTTTTTTTGTTTTTCCCCTTGTTTTTGTTTCTTGGTGAGTGAGACTACTCCAGCAGGCATATAGAAGATTAGCCCCAGAAACGGCCTATCTCGGCAATGCTGCAGTTGACCTTCCTGACAGGTTTCTCTCTCCATGGGATGGACTTGTGTAGTGTTAGGCCCCTGCTCTCCGGCAGACAACATCCTGAAATGGGGCCATTGTCTTTTAGGTGGCCGGTTTCACTCCCCGGTGCTTGAAAGGACGTTCCTTTGATATCACCCGAGTTCTATTGGTGGCCAGGCTCGTTCAAAGGATCGTCAAGGATTTCGGCTTCAGCCATGTAAATGCTGTGCCCGCCACTAAGACGCTTGTGTTTTGTTTTCCCGTGTGTCACAAGGCCGGCATGGTTCCTCACTTAGCCTTTAACCCACGTTCCGACGCAAACCTATGAGACCAACAATTGCGATTGGACTTTATGGAATCTCGATATGTTCCCTCCTGCGGCTTGGCATACAGTCCGTCTTTTGGTGTGTACTATCTGGATTGCGGTTTCTCCGAAAAGTGGGCGTCTGATGTTTCGTTCCTTCTGGCAGCGCTGCCCATCGGCCCATATATTCGCCTGGCGGCAGTTTGTTTCAACTTGCTGGACGTGTCGTTTCTTTTGTTTGTTTTTTGGCCGGTTTGTTTCTTGTTTCTTGTTTACTTTTCCTCCCCTGTTACGTCTGCATGGGCGCCGCGCAAATCGTCTCGGAATCGCTCTGGGAGGTCAGTTTTGTTCTCTATTTTGTAGAAAGTTCTGGCGTATGCCCTGTGTTCCAAACTCCAGTTTGGGAAGTCTCGGCTTTCTCGTGCTGCTTTTTTGATCCACCCTCGAGGTACGATTGAGGGCCAGGTGGAGAGAATGTATATGAAACCAGGTGCTTGGGTAGGTTATCTACGCCACTGTTCGTTTTCAGCAGCGCCAAGACGATTGGTCCAACTTGTTGCATGGGCGGAGTTGTCGTACAACTCGCCGCAGGACTCAGGGAATCCGCAGGGGTCTCTCCTTTCTACTTTGTATACGTTGTCTGCATCCCCGCCCCACCTCTCCCTCTGGATCTCCCTTCCGGAGGTTCCTGCGGTGGACGCACTGGTTACAGGACATAAAGACCAATCTGGGGTCCCAGGACCCGCATCCTTGCTCCGCGGGCTTCCGAGTGCCACGAAGACCCAAGCCGCACCAAAGGGACGAAGTCTGTCTCCTTGGTTCTTTCCTCCAGGTGACAATGGTGTGGCTGTGTAGTCGTGTCCAGGATATGTCCGTCTTAAGATGCCCTCCTACAAAATTGGGAACCGCTTCTGGGATCGGTGTTCGGAGGTTATCACTTCGCAATAATACTGTTTTTAGACAAAACTCCGGCCTCCCTCCTACCTGAGGAATTACTAACAAATTCCAGTGATCCTACTAAAACCCCTGGTCCTCTTAACCGTTTCTCTTTTTTTTTCTGGATAGTCTTACTTCCTCCACCCATAGCTGATGCTTCCAATGTCTTTGAAGTCAAGGAGATCCTGTGTATGAGGAGAACTAGAGGGAAACGGTACTTTCTGGTAGACTGGAAGGGGTTTGGTCCTGAAGAGAGGTCTTGGGAGCCGGAGGAGAATATCCTGAACCGTAATCTCATCCAGAGATTTCTTCGATCCAGTAAGAGAGGGGGGGGCCCAAGGGGTATTGCCGGGCACTGCTCCTATTTAGATCTGGCCCCTTCCTGCCGGCCCTCGCCGGATCCTTAGTGTGTTTTACCTCTGGAGAAAGCGTTCCTAGCCTTGTCTTGTCTATCCGTGTACCGTACCCCTTGCCTTATCGACCACGAATCTTGCCGCCTGCCCTGACCTTCTGCCTGTCCACGTTTACGATCCAGAGCCACCTGTCCTGACCTCCTGCCTGTCCCCGACTACGAGCTTGCCTGACGAATCTGTACTACGTCTACCCTTGGCCGCCACCGCAGGCAAGTCCCGCCAGTGGAAACGACCTGGTAGACTCCTGCCGCAGCAAGTCCATCCCGCTTTGTGGCGGGCTCTGGTGAATACCGGGACCTACTTAGATTCCGTCCCCTGGCATGGGCTCCCACCATCGCCTGCGGTGGTCCAGCGGATCCACTACCCGTCCGTTACACAGTTCAACTAAAATGGTGGTTCAAAGACTCCTTTTCCCAGCACTTTTTTAATCTGTGGGTCAGACAGGTTTAATGGTCATACTGTGGTACAGAACAGGTATATTCAATGTCCAGTTCAACTAAAATGGTGGTTGAAAGACTCCTTTTTCCGGCACTTTTTAATCTGGGCGTCAGATAGGTGTAAGGGTCATGCTGCGTTCCAGGACAGGGATAGTCAATGTCCAGTTCAAGTAAAATGATGGTTCAAATCATACTGCCTTCTGGCACTTTTTAATTTGTGGGTTATGCAGGTTTAAGGGTCAGGCTGTGGTACAAGACAGGGATAGTGAATGGTCTGTGACTTGTATGTTGCCTAAGATGTAGCATGTATCCATTTGACTGTTGTGGATGTTAATTCCAGCTTCTCCAGCCCTGTTTGGGTGTAACAATGAAGGTGTTGTTCCTCTCCCATAGACTTTAATGGTCATCGGCGATAATCTATTATCGACTATCGGATATCGTCTTGATAATTGCCGATATCGACTATCGACCTGATGACGATAGTCAATGTAATCGCTCATCACTAGTCTCCATCCATTCTTTCATTGATGCGGTGAAGTAGTCTAGTGCCCTTAGCAGAGAAACACACCCAAAAACATAATGTTTCCATCTCCATGCTTGACAGTGGGGATGGTGTTGCTTGGATCATAATCAGCATTTCTCTTCCTCCAAACATGGCGAGTTGAGTTATTTCCAAAGAGCTAAATTTTTGTCTCATCTGACCACAGCACCTTCTCCCAATCACTCAAAGAATCATGCAGGTGTTCATTGGCAAACTTCAGACGGACCTGCGCAAGTGCCTTCTTGAGCAGGGGGACCTTGCGGACACTGCAGGATTTTAAACCATTATGGCTTAATGTGTTACCAGTGGTTTTCTTGGTGACTGTGGTCCCAGCTGCCTTGAGATGATTAACAAGTTCTCCCCGTGTAGTTTTAGACTAATCTCTCACCTTCCTCATGTTCTAGGATACCCCACGAGGTGAGATTTTGCATGGTTCCCCAGATTGATATCAGTGGAAAGTCATATTGTATTTCTTCCATTTTCTTACTATTGCACCAACAGTTGTCTCCTTCTCACGCAGCATCTTACTTATGGTTTTCTAGCACTTTCTAGCTTTGTGCAGGTCGATGATCTTGTCCCTGACATCATTAGAAAGCTCTTTGGTCTTGCCCAGGTTGTAGAGGTTAGAGTCTGACTAATTTATTGAGTCTGTGGACAGGGGTCTTTTAAAAAGGTGACTATTAAGACAACTGTCTTCAATGCAGGTAACGTGTTGTTTAGATGCGTCTAACTGGTCTGTAGGAGCCAGAACTCTTACTGGTTGGTAGAGGATCAAATACTGAGTTCTCTCAGCAAAATGCAAATAAATGTATATAATTTATACAATGTGATTTTCTAGATTTTATTTTGGATATTCTATCTCTCAATGTTAAAATTAACCTAGTCTTAAAATTATAGACTGCTCGTGTCTTTGCCAATGGACAAACTTACACAATCAGCAAGGGATCAAATACTTATTTTCTTCACAGTATTTTTAAAACTTTTTTATCTTCTAACTTATACATATTTACCGTAGGATACTTGGCCAATAGGGGGTGTGATAATTAGTACACTGTTCTGTATTATGTATAAAATGGAGAAGGGTGTCCAAAGATATAATATACATATTTACATATATAATGCTGACACACATAGAGCTGATCAATATTATGTTAATGCAGAATGACTGTTAGCTCTGTGGGTCAGTATTGTTATATGCCAACAATTTCATATGTGCCATGTTCTATTAGATTGCATACTACAGCACTTTTCTCAAAATATTTTCACCAAACAAACCAGGGCTTTTCCCTGGTTACCCCATATATAGGGGCATAGTATTGGGTAACTAATATTATATAACTGCAGGCTGATTGTCATCTCTGTGCATCAGCATTTTATCGTATAATGCTGATCCACAAAGCTGACAATCAGTTATATTGATCTTCCTTCTGTGGGTCAGTAGTATATATAGCATGTATACTATATATACAGTATATATATAGTATATATAGCATCAGCATATGTATATAACACAGAACTGACAATCGGTCTGCAGTTGTATAATATTGTTCCTCACTTTCTAAGGCTTCTTTGCTGCTGTCTGCAAAGTCAAAAGTTTCCATACATTTCATTAGTATTTGGTAGCATTGCCCGTAAACTGTATGACTTGGGTCAAATATTTTGGATGTCCTTCCACAAGCTTCTCACAATAGTTGGTAGGAATTTTGGCCCATTCCTCCTGACAGAACTGATGTAACTGAGCCATGTTTGTAGGTCGTCTTGCTCACACCTGCCTTTTCAGCTTTGTTCATACATTTTTAATAGGATTGAGATCAGGGCTTTGTGATGGCCACTCCAAAACATTGACCTGGTTATTCTTAAGCCACTTTGTAACTAGTTTTGCAGCATAATTTGGGTCATTATCCATTAGAAGACCCATATCCACTCAAGCTTTAATTTCCTGGCTGATGTCTCGAGATGTTCCTTCAGTTTTGTCACATAATCTTATTTCCTCATGATGCCATCTATTTTGTGAAGTATACCAGTCCCTCCTGCAACAAAACAACCCCAAAACATGATGCTTTCACCCCTGTGTTTCACAGTTGGGATGAGCTTAGGCTTCCAAGCTTCTCCCTTTTTCCTCCAAACGTAATGATCGTCATCATGGCCGATCAGTTCAATTTTAGTTTCATCAGACCACAGGACATGTCTCCAAAAATTTAGGTCTTTGTTCCTGTTATATAGGTTTCTTTTGGAGTAATGGCTTCTTCCTAGCAGAGTGGCCTTTCAGCCCATGTTGATATAGTACTCTTTTCACTGTGGATAATTACACAATCTTACAAGCTTCCGCCAGCATCTTTACAAGGTCTTTTTCTTTTGCAAATTGTTTAAAGGTATACTAATCCTAGTGTATGTAAACTTTTGACTTTGCAGAAAGTGATAAAAATGCATTAAGAATTCTCTCTCTCATTGTTCTGGCATTTGGCAAATATAAATAATTCTGGTAATCCTAATTGACCTAAAACGGGTAAGGTTTATTCTGATTTCATGTCAGATAGTGAGAAAAATATGCAAATGTGTCTTTTTATATAGTGTATGTAAAATACCACATGCTAGATCTCAATGAATGAAATATTCCAGTTGCAATTCTTTATTCATTACATAGTGGAATACGTTGAAAACAATAAAACATAAACATAAATGAAAATAAAAATTAATATCCCATGGAGGTCTGGATTGGGAATGATACTCAAAATCAAAGTGGAATATTACATTTCAGACTGATCCAAATTCAGTGGAAATGCCTGAAGACAAGGAAATGAGGCTCAATGGTGTGTGTGGCCTCCACCTGCCTGTATGACCTCCCTACAATGCCTACATGCTCCTGAGGAAGCGGTGGATGTTCTCCTGAAGAATCTCCTCCCAGACCTGAATTAAAGCATCAGTCAACTCATGGAAAGTCTGTAGTGCTATGTGGCATTGGTGGATGTTCGAGATGTGCTGAATTGGATTCAGGTCTGGGGAACAGGCAGGCCAGTCCATAGCATCAATGCCTTCATCATGCAAGAACTGCTGACATACTTCAGCCACATGAGGCCTAGCATTGTCATGCATCAGAAGGAACCAATGGACTACTGCACCTGCATATGGTCTCACAGGGTACCTCTGGCTAGCACCTGGACAGATGTAGGCCCTCCAAAGAAATTCTTCCCCAAAGCATTACTGACCCACTGTTTATGCTGGAGAATATTTCAGGCAGCAGAAGGTTCTCCATGGCGTCTCCAGACTCTGTCATGTCTCATGTCATATGCTCAGTGTGAACCTGCTCTCATCCATAAAGAGCACAGGGCTACAGTGTCAAATCTCCCAATCTTCATGTTCCCTGGCAAATGCCAATCATCCTGCACAATGTTGGTCTATAAGCACAAAACCGATTTGTGGACGTCATATCACCCTCATGGAATCTGTTTCTGACAGTTTGAGCAGACACATGGATATTTGTGGCCTACTGGAGGTCATTTTGTTCCTCCTTACACAATGGAGGAGGTAGTGGTCCTCCTGCTGGGCTGTTGCCCTCTTACGGACCCTTCCACATCTCCTGGTTTACTGTCCTGTTGCCTAGTATCTGCTCCATGCTGTGGACACGGGCTGACAGACACAGCCAACCTTCTTCCCCAAGCTCACATTGATGGCCTCCTGATAGCTCACTACCTGAGCAATTTCTGTGGGTTGTATACATTTATATAAAAATATAAATAATATATTATATAATTATATTATATAAATATTTTTATATAAATAAAAATATAAATATTTTTAATATATATAAATAAAAATTTTATACTATATTAAATATATATAATATATATACAATAATATAATAAAAATAAAACATTTTTATTAAAAAAAATTTATACTTTTAATTATATATGTTGAAATTTTTAAAGTATTTATATAAAAAATTTTTAAATATAATTATAAAAATTATTACCTGAAAACCCTACCTTTAAATATAGCTGACAGGGTTCGCCACACATTGGCTAGGTGCAGAGGAGGAGCAGTTTAGTAACTGGCGCTATGGGTTGTTTACTGCAGATTTGCTCTGCCTCCTCCACTATTACAGGAAGGAGCCCCAGCAGCATCAAAGTAGGTGGTGTCTTGGCTGGGGATATGAGAGAGGCAGTGATTTCACTGCCTCTTCCGATACTTCCCTGTGCAGGGTCACAGGAAGCCCGGGTGGAGGAGCTTCAGTAACTAGTAGCCACAACATCTTTGGTTCTCTTAAACGATCCAACAATGTAGCACTATTGTAGTGAGGGCTGGGTGGCAATTGATTTGGGGCAGCAGGTATGCTGAGCATGAGCCCCGGATAAAACTGTTTAGTGACGCCCCTGTCTTCAGGTCTGAATCATTGAAGAAAACGGTCATTATATACAGTATAAACAGTTGCGTCACATTATTATGACCTCTTCCCACTTTAAATGTCGGCAGTGTGTAGCTCATGAAGGAAGTAATGGGCTGGCTTTGTGGATATATAAGGTATACGATAGGCTGTCTGCACTGCACACATATCCTTAGTTACAAAAAGGAATAATTTTTGGCTTTCAGGTCAAGGGTGAGAGTATTTTTGAAACTGTGCAGTTTGTGCTGCCGTGGTGAAAGTGTAACATAAGTAGACAAGTGACATTATTGTGAATAAGTGATGTGGAAACTGCGGAGAACCACATGCTACGGATGTGAGAAGTTAACTTTAGCTATGAAGTTGCATGAGGGTGGATCGACACACTACAGTGGAGTAGCTCACTGCCAAAATGAGCCAGGGGGCGACAAGACGTGTTTAAACCAACAGTTCAGCAAACCCTACTAAGAATGCGACTTTGAAGCAGATGGATGGTCACTGAACTTCTTTGAACTAAGTTACATCAGCAGAAAAGGTTTTAATTTTCACAGCAGTATCAGAACTGGACCTCCACTGATTGGTAAAGGTTATTTTCTACAATGAGTCATGTTTTCTGCTACATTAAATGGATGAATGTTGGTGTGTCAGATGAGAAACATCACAGAGCAAACATCATCTAACCATTGATGGAAGAACACAAGCTGGTGGTAGTCTGGTTAATGTTTTTGTGGTATTCTCTGGATCACTCAGCCATGTGGAAGATACTCTCAACCAACTTGGGCATAAATTCATCCTTGCAGATCGCATTCATCCATGCATGCTGGTTGTCTTCTTGAGGGAAGATGGGATCTCCCAGCATGTAAATGCAAGATATTAAAAAATATTACATGGCTGGAAATGTTTGACATTGGTTGAGAGCAATGACTTTTCAGTACTACCTGTGCCCCATAATTCCCTAGACTTGAACCAAATTGAGCATCTGTGGGACCACCTCAGTCATCATGTTCATTGTATGGATCCTCCTCCACACTCCCTCCAGGAGCTGTGGGATGCAGTTAGCATGGCTCCAGATACATGTAACAACCGACCAGGACCTTATGGAATTACTCCCAGCCCTCCTAGCTGCTGTGTATGGTGCACACAGAGGTTACTCTGATTATTAGCTGTAGGTCACTATCTATCTATCTATCTATCTATCTATCTATCTATCTATCTATCTATCTATCTATGTTAAAACCAGACTTGAGAGTCTTTGAAAATGGTCAAATTATGATGGCTAGGTAACTGGGTCAGAGCATGTCCAGCAAATCTTGTGTGCCTCCTACATTGGACAAGATACAAACAATGAACCAGCCACAGGGTCAGGGAGCTCAAGGTCCATTGTTCATTGTTCACTGTAGCACAATTTGTTTAAAAAGTAAATGCTGGCTATGATACATAGAGGTATAGTAACACACAGGCATCACAATTTGTTGCTTGGACCAGTCATAGTGCCCATGCTAAACCAAGAATAATAGCAGGCACTGGTAACAAACAAGAGATGCTACATGTGTGGCCATATAAAAAACAACAAAAAGAGAAAAATGAGGCACACCAAAATGAATTGTACACTCTCCAAATAAGCATAATAATACTTTATTTAGAGAAAGATCAGGGTTAGAATCACTTAAAAAAGCCAGAGGTCCATAAACAGATAACCAAACATACTTGAGATGATGCAGCAAGCGGCATATATGTAGCTCACATACTGTAGTAAAACACTAGTAAGAACCAGAAAAATGCAAAATATAGATCAAAAAAAGGATGTAAATATAGGTCAGTATATTATACCCGAAGATATAACAAATGCAACAGAAAGTACCACAACAAAAAAATATCATAACAAAAAAAATCTTACATAATGGTTCTGTCTAGAGAGAATCGGATACCCTAAAGCCACAGATATTAGAGCCCCATGTTCTATTCTGTCCTCCAAAAGATTCCTCAGGGTTTGGGTCAGAACAGAAACATCCTAAATAAGATCTTCTGCATTATTCTGAATTGTAACAGAATAGGGACTAAGATCAGCAATATTCAGTCCTTTATTGTACTCTGCAAAGGGATCATCCTCATAGACCTCAAGTCTGAGCTGTAGTCACCAAAACTCGGATTTTCTGAAGTCAAATTTCCAATCCAATATCTGTTGAAAAATAATAGAAAATTTTCTATAATCTGTCATATTTCACTTGCGGAGTACAGTACTGTTTTATGCTAATGGTTGGATGAAACCCAAAAACCGACTGCAAAATCTGCACAAAAAATGAATGAAAAACGATAGTGAAATACTGGTCGGATTCCTAGCAGAATCTGACGATATTTTACAACTGCCGTGTGCATGTAGCCTAAGGGTGGGTTCCTGGGAAGCTGATTTTCAGGGATGGGTTATTAGGATGACAAATTGTTCTAGTGTACACATAGAGCTGTGAAACAGTGTTGCTGCTGGTAAATATGAGTTAGGTCAGTTCCACTGCAGGATATTAATAGCAACCTGTCACTATGACAGACCTGTTAAAATATGGACTGTTTGTTGGATATAATTACACTCACTTGTATGGCTCTATTAGGGTATCTCCTTCACTGAGTCTCTTTGAAATACAAAATGATAAATCAAAAATTATCCACACTCTAAGGGGAGCAATTATTTTAATCAGGTTTCAGAGAAGACAAATTTATTTTTTAACAAAAA
>JAODAL010063276.1:0-19328 GCA_025379985.1 Phyllomedusa bahiana
AAGTCTACAGGCATTTCGCCAATAGTTAATAAAGACATTTATTTCCCCCCATAGTTTTTTGACTAAAAATAAAAGCAAGGAATATCACCTGGGGCTAAAAAATCACCCCCTCTTTTCCACAAAAATTTTTTCTTTAAACAATTTTGTATCCGGGGACCACTATGACTGGCCCGGGAACCCAGGTAGACGGTAAACACCTCTCCTTTTTTTTCTTACTGGGCGGGATGAAAATGTTTCATGTATTTTTATCAAAAAAAAAAACAATAAACCCCCCTTTTTTCAAAAAACATTACATCTAAAAGTTCTTACAAATCTGATCATTCCACCAGGGATACCAGGCTACGCTATTGTGATGGAAACTAAATTTAACGTGAAAGAAAAAAATTTTTTCTGTGATAGAGTTTTTTAGCCTTTAAAAAACTAACCAACACTGAAAAATTTCATATTCTGTGTCAAATATACCCCAACACCGGGCCACTTTTTAGGAAAACACCTGCCCAACTGCTCTTTAAAAAACTTAATTTCTAATAAACCCAATCACAGGGCCCGGCAACTAAAAATTTGCTTTTTAGGCTTTAAGCCCTTTTTCAAAAACAATCTCCTGCAGTTCAAACCGAGCATCAAAAAAGGGGAAAAAAGGGTTTTTTTGAGTGCCTTTGAACTTGAAAATTGGTGTTGTGCCAGAAGGGCTGGTCTGAGTTTTTCAAAACCCCTGTTTATCCCGGGGAAATTTTTCAGGGCACAACCCAACCCTGGGGGTTTTACAAAAGGGCCCCGAAAAAGAAAAAACATCCATGACGGCAGCCCTTTTGGGCCGAAATGCCTTGTTGATGCCAGAGGAAAAAGGAAATGGGCAGACGGTTCGAGCATAAAAAGGCAACATTACTCAAATACCACCCGTTACAACCAAGGAAAGGCAAAGACCCATCTCTGAACGAAACAGTACGGCGAATTTTAGGCAAAAGGGGCAAACAGCACAGAAACCACCCGGGTGCCACTTTTTTCCCGCTAAGAACAGGAAACGAGGCCCCAAATTTTGGCCCAAGCTCTTTAAAAATTTGGACAGTAGAAGTTTTGGAAAAAACCCCTTTCCCCTTTGGTCGGATGAAGCCCCTCGATTTCTGCTGCGACCAAGGGTTTGGTGGGGTTTTCAAAAAAATTGGCTTTTCAACAACATAAAGCATGGCCCACCCTTTCCATGGAAATAAACCCCCCAAAAAGGCGGGGTGGGTGTTTAATTTTTGGGAAATTTTTCTTTGGCATTTTTTTTGGGGGGCCCCTTGGTACCCCAATTTGAAAAAATTCGTTCAAACCACCAATCATAAAAAAGCAAAATTTTGAAAAGGCCGAACAAGGGGTCCAACCCCCTTATTTAGCGGGGGTGAAACCTAATTAAAGGGGCCGGTGAGTGTACAAAAACCCCTTATTTTTTTTAAATTGTTTTCCCAATAGTATTTTTCACACTGAACTGCTAAACAATTTCAAACCGCTTTAAAAAAAGTAAACCAGATCTTCTTCTGCAGGGAAATTTTGCACCTGGAACCAGGCCCTTTGGAAATAAGCTTTTTTTAAATTTGGGCCAAGCGAAAAAAAAAACAGTCCCCTCCCCTAGGTCAAAAAACACATTAATTGATTCTAGGATGACCATTGCATGTTGAAACCATAACTATATGGAAAACGGAAACCCTGTTTCCAAAGGGTCCCAAAATATCACCAAACATAGTGTAAAATGAAGATGGAGATAGGAGCTTTTTTTGGGTCATGAGGTTTATATACAATGTACCAGTAAAAAGAAAATGGGGCCCTCACCTGGTACCCAAAAGGGGACCCGCTCTTTCCGGCACAAAGAAGAGTAACAGGACATTTTATCCCCCGCACTGAAACTAAAAAGATGGCCTACAAAAACCCCCCCAATCACTCCCAAGCACCTCTCAAATACATGTAAGAGCGTACAGACGTTTTAATACCGAACACTGTACTGAAGAGAGGCCATTTTAAAGCCCCAAGCTTTGTATGAAACCTTTTCTCCAGAAAGAGAGTTTCCAAGCACCCCAAACAGAAAGTTTTAAAAAGGGTTTAAAGTTTGAGTTTTTTGAGCGAGTGAACGAGCCCTCGATTGTTTTTTTCCTTAAAGGGGTGTTTCTTTTAAGTTTTGGAGACCTAAGATTGGGGAGATTTTAAAGTTTTGGGGAGTTTAGTGGGGACTATTGTATTGTTATTTTTATAATTTATTCAAATATCTTTTTTGGTAAAAACCCCCATTTTTTCCCAAATTTTTTTGAAAAATGCTGTTCAGGGGGCAAAACCTGTCCCAAGGGTTTTGCCACCCTTTGGGCAACATTTCGAGGGGCATCCCTGTGGGAAAGGGAATGTGTGCACACTGCAACTTTTAAAGCCCGGACCCTGGATCAAAAATTATAAAGGGGGCAACACGGGAAAATAAATTGCCAACTTAGAAGCGAGCCCGGTTTGCCCCCCTGAGCTTTCCCATTTCGTAGGGGGTAAAAGCTGCGGGGGGGGCAAAAGGAGGTGCAGGAACATAAGGAAAGCTAGAGGGGTAACAGTCAAAAGAAGGGTAGGGGGAAAGAGGGGTCAAAAGGGCTATTTTCTGATTTGGTAAAAACCCCCAAACAAATTTGCAAGTTTGGGGGCAGATGGGGGGGGATATCAGCTCAAAAAGCGTTGCTGCGGGGCAAGCCCACAAACCCCTGTCTGCTCCAAAAAGAGGGGGAATTGTTTGCAGGCAGGCTAGACGGGGTGCTGGGAATTGGGGACTCCATTTTTTGGGGCACAGAAAAAGGGCAATCGCCACAAAGCCGGGATCGTCGAACAGTATTTTTTGTTTTCCCGGGGCCCCGATTTTCGAAAATACGCAAAAAATGGGTTGACAGTTTGTTTGGGGGGGCTTTGAAATCCAGCTGTCAGGGCCCCAAAATTGGCACCAATGAAAAAAGTTAGAGGGGGGGTGGAGTTTCCTTAAAAATGATTTCAGGCACTTGGGCCAAAAGCCAAGGCAAAAACCCTCCAGGGTAATATTTTCAGAAACTTACCTTTTTCCACGAGCCACACCAAGGGGGCAGGGGGAGATTAAGGGGTTAAAAATAAGGGGCTAAAAAATTTGGGTGTTGGAAAGAGAGATTTGGGTTTTTGGAAAAGGGGGCTGATTTCTTTTGCTACAGGCTCTATGCTGGGGAGGGGCCTGCACCTAAATGGGATTTTGCAGCTGATTGGGGGGAAAAAAGGGGCCAGGAATTGGGGAGGAATTTTTAAAACTAGGGACTGGGGGGGAGGGAAAACTACAAAGATACCCATGAAAGATATAAAAGAAAAGAGAGTTTGGGAATTAGAAATAAATCAGGGGGGAGTGGAGGGGGGGGGGTACAATATTTTAAAAATATCAGGGAAAAAGGGTAATAAAAAACTGAAAAACCCTCTAAATTCATGCTGCCCCAATGCCAGGAGTCTGACCAACAAAATAAATGAACTAAATTTACAATAGCTGAAAAAAAATTAGACATAGGGGGAATAACTGAAACAGGCGGGACAGAGCAAACGATTTGGGGCTTTTTAAACAAAACGGGGTTACATTTCCTATTTAAAAGGGGATCGTAAAGACCGGAAAAGGGGGGAGGTGAAAGTCCAAAAAAAAAATTTCCTGTCTAAAGCCAACACTGGGGAAGATATAGGAAACGGGTAATAAAACAGGGGAAATTTCATTATGGTTTAATATAAAATTGGGGTTAACAATAACAAAAATAATACTAATAGGGGTCGCAAAAGGCCCCCAATAAAACCCGAACCCATAGAAGATGTACCCCCGGGCCAAATAGATGGGGGCGGCTAATCAGAATGGGGTTTTTAAATTTGGCGACTTTCACTATCCAACATAAATTGGGGAATCGAAACCTGTAGCCCCAAACAAAGGAAACGGGTTTTTTGTAAATTAACAAATGATAATTCCCCTTTGCCAAATGGTGCACGAACCGACAGGGGAAAGGGCCCCCTTCTATATTTAATTTTGATTTAATAGCCCCTACAGAGTAAAAAAGGGTTAAATTTTGAGGGGCACCTGGGAAATAAGGGGACCAAAATATAATAAATTTCCATTTACCCTTTCAATATTTTTTTTTTGTCAAGGAGCCACAAAAACACTGAATTTTAGGAAGGCAAATTTTATTCTTTTTAGGGGCCCAAAAAACCGTTTTGATTTGGAAAATGTTTTTTTTAAATAGGCAGAACAAATATTAAATAAAAATTTTTTTAAAAAACATCCTAGGCTACCACGTGAGAGGTACATCCCTTTAAAGGTAATAAAAAAAAATATAAACAGGAAAAAACCCAATGTGAAAACAACAGGGGTGTAAAAGAGGCAATAAAAAACAAAAAAAAAGCGTTTCCCTACTAAAACAGGGGTAGGAAAGGCACAAAAAGCTTTTTTAGGGAAAAAAAAAAAGTGGAAAAAAAAAGAAAAAGGAAAGCAAAAAAAAAGGTCCGAAGCAAAGCCATAGAAAAGTAAAACTAACCCCAAAAAAAATTTTTTAACTATATAAAAAAAGTAAAAAAAAATTAAAACAGAAAATGTTGGCCCTTTAAAAATACCGAGGAGAGACAGTAGGGGCGAGGGAAAAAAAAGCAAAACCAAATTTAAAAACTTTTTTCTCCACTGAAATTTTCCGGGAGGATGAGCTTCCCCGTTTAACAGAGGATGAGGGAAACTCCCCCAAATTAAAAGTTTTTTTTGGGCTAACCCAGGAAGAAGTTTCGGCTTCCGTCTAAAGAAAAATTAAAAAGACAAATCCCCAGGTTTCCCGAATTTGGGATAAAACCCCCGTGTCCCAAAAGGAATTTTTAAATGTTTTCAAGATAGCCCCCTATTCCCTTAAAATTTAATTTGGGCTGTCTAAAAAGGGGGAAGTCCCAAAGGGTTGGCGCATAGCAAATTGGGGCCAAAATTCAAAAAGGAGTCCCAAAAAATGATTTAGGAAAATATAGCCGGTAAGTTTTTAAACCCCTGTTTTTAGGTAAAAATGTTTGAAAAGGTTTCCCCAGAGATTTCTAAACCTGGGGTATTCACTAAAAAAAATGTATAACCCCCATTCCCCATGGGGTTTAAAGAAGGAACGGCCTGTAAAGACAATCCAACAGCTTATAGGAAGTCAGTGCTAACTGGATTGGGGGGAGGCCTGAAAAAAGGGCATATATCTAGAATTTTTCTAAAGCATTTGATACGGGGCCACATAAAAAGGTTTTGTAAAATAAAATGGGGGAATGCTTGGACGGGGGGAAAAAGTGTGCAAGTTGGGGAAACCCAAAAAGACTCCTGAAGAAAACAAAAGGGTAGTAATTAACGGGGATATACTCCCGACTGGATTGCTGTTACTAGTGGGGTTCCCACAAGGGTTTATAATTTGGGCCCTATCCTTCAATATTTTCATTTAAAATCTTACACATGGATTGCACATTTGAATACGTCTTTGCAGATGATTTCTAATCTCTGTAAATTTAAACAACCCCAAAAAGGTAATGGTTTATTAAAAAAGGGGTCTGGATAAGTTTGGGGGCCTGGGTGGGAAATGGCAGATGAGGTTTTAAAACAGATTAAAACAAGGTTAAAGCACATGGGGGGGAAAAAACCATTTCAAAGACTACAATTTATAAATGGAAAAAAGGGTGGGAAAAAATTTACATGGAGAAGGACTTTGGGGAAACCTGGTTTGGGCAGTAAAATTAATTTTAGCAGCCAGTGTCAGACAGCACCCCAAACAAATATAAACAAGGGGGGCATTAAAAGGGCATAGATGCACAAGGGTGAAAACATTATTCTCCCATTATAAAAAATCCCCTGGGTTTTAAACCACCATGGAAAATTGTGTTTCAGTTTTGGGCACCAGTCACAGGGAAAAACATTGTAGAGCTTGAAAAGGTTTCAAAGGGGGGAACAAAAATTTAAAAAAATGACTGGTGGGCCAAAGTACCCAAAAGATTAGCAAAAATTAGGTTAAAAATTTTGTTTTGAGAAAAACGGGTTTCGGGGGGACCTAAAAAAATATGTTTAAAATACATCAAAGGTCCTAAATTTTGAGATTCTCCCAAGATTTTTTTTATACCCAGGGGTGTATCCAAAACAAGGGGGATCCCCTACGTCTTGAGGAACGAAAGTTTCTTAAAATAAACATAGAAAGGGGGTTCTTTACTGTAAGAGAGTGAACGGGAACCCCCTGGCCAAAGGGAAATTTCCCTGGTTTAATTCACTAACAAGGTTTTAAAAAGGGGTTTGGAAAGCAATTTTTGGGCATAATAATATAACAAGTTTTTAGTGTCCAAGGGTTCCCGGAGAGGGGGCATTGATCCCGGGATTTTTTCCCCTTTGCCAGATTGGAAATCCGGGAAAGGGAAATTTTTCCCTTAAAAAAGAGGACCCAAATTTGGGTTCTACCTCAATTTGGGGGTTTTTTTCCATTTCCCCTGGGTCAAAACCTTAGCACAACAGGCGAACTTGGGTGGACTTCCTTTTTTTCGGGCCTTTTAAAAAACTAAAGGGAAAATAAAGGGAAACTAAAAATTCAGTTTTAAAGGGCGAACAAAAATGGTTGGACTGGGTCTTTCTGTTTAAAAAAGTTGCTATTTAAAAGCAAAACCCCGGAAAAATTCCCCAAAACAAAGAATTACAAAATAAAATGTTCATGATTTAATTGGGTTGGGTCTTTTTTTGGGACATTATATTTTGAAACCAAACATAACTTACAATATCCCAGGAAATACCACTGCAAAGATATTATATCCTGGGACCAATATAACTTGAAGGACCACTATATAGTGTGTATGCATAAAGTTTGTGTATATCGCATGTATATTGCATGTATGTCTGTGCTGTTAGCCATCTGTTAGATCTGGGGGCGGGGTTTTGGGGGGGTTTCCCGGGAACATTTTTTTTTTTTCCCACCGAGTTCCTGGTTTCCCGCCATATCAGTTTAAACCCAACCCTGTCACCTTTCCCCTCTACCTACAGGGAACATATAAACCTACTTTTAAAATTTCAAAGGGTGGAAAACGCCTACAGGGGCATAAAAACCCCCCTACAAATTTTAAAAAGGCAAATATACCTACCAACAGAGGGGCCCCTAAAACTAACCACAAATTTTGGGCCCACAACTGACCTACTGGTGGCTATACACCTACCCTTAAAATTTTTGGGGCATATATAACCCAACCCCCAAAAGGGGAAACCTATATTTAAAAAAGGGTCCACCTATCTGCCAAACCCATTTTTGGGGGTTTGCCACTCCTATATTTGGGCACAAGACAAACTTAAAAAACTGGGTGCACATAGCCATCCGGGGGATACTACTGTTTTGAAAACGCAAGGGAGTCGTTATTACCATTTGGGGGGCTATTGGGTAGGAGTTTTTTACAGAGGTTAAATTTGGGAGGGAAATGCTGGAAAAATTAAAAACCTGTGCTGTTTGGGATGGGAAATTCTGTAGGGGCGGAAATTGGGGGCCCCGGGGGGGAAAGATTTATCAGAGAAAACTCCCCCTGTTAGTCCTTGGGTGTCAAATGATTATTTTGCTTCTGGGGTTGGATCAGTTTCTGTATTCACTGTGTTATGATGGGATCTGAGCTGAAAGTCTGACCACTCTATTTTTCTCTATATGTGGGGTTTTAGGTTATATTTTTCAATGTACACTTTTTCCTAATTGTGAAAAATGATGTAAAACCTGTTCATGACCCGAGACTGTGGTTTTTACTTTTGTTTTTTTCTTCTATATGGTGTTTTTTTTAGAAAGTTTCAAAATACATACTAAGAAAAAACTTTTGGGGGCAGGGGGATTTTTATTTGGGCACATTTTATAAAGTAGATAATTTTCTTACTTTTCCCCTGTTTTAAAGCATACTCCTCGGGCTTTATTTTTATTTGGGTATCCTCATTGGGGGGCCCACAATTTGTAAAAAATTTTCAAAAAAAATTTGATGGGGAAAACCGAAAAAAATTTTCCCCTAAAAAGGAAAATTTTCCCCTTTATTGAAACCCTTTTTAAAATTGAAAAAGGGTTGGAAAGGCTTAGCGGAAAGATTGGGGGTACCGAAAAGCTTGCCACCCCTTTTTGCAGTTTTAAAAGGTTTTTAAATAATGGAAATGCTATTTTTAGGGAAGATTTTTTTGGATTCTTAAACTTTAAATTTTAAAATTATATGTGGCAGGGGGGGTTTTTTGCCAAGGCTGTTTTTTTTTTTGTAAACTTATCCACAAATAAAAAACCCCCTCACACGCCCCAGGGACAGAAAAGAAAAAAATTTGGGGACTTTAAAAAAAAAACAAAAAAAAATGTTTTTTTTAAGTGACGATTATGATATATGAGTGTGGGGAGGACCCCTAAAAAAAAAAGACATTTGGGTGTGGTCTCAAAAATGGGGCAACAAAAAGCCTTGATTTGGAAAAAGTTCTAGCCCCGCCATTGTTAGTAAATTGAAATTTTGATCATATTTCTATTACCCATAAAGTTAAAAAAAATTGTGAAAAAATTTTTTAAAAGTTTGTAAAAAAAAACCCCTTTTAAAAAAAAAAAGGGTCAGAATTATTTTTTTAAGGGACCGGGCTCAGTTCCCCCAAAAAAATTAAAATTAAATAGGAAAAGTCATAGGTACCCAAATAATTCTTTTAAAAGGAGGGGGGGAGGGGAGGGAGCAGTGCCCAAATCCTGTCCCATCAGGGTTGGTTTTTTAAAGGGCCTTGTTTTTTTTTTGTTTTGGGCCCCCCCCTTTGTTTAAAAAATTTGTTAGTGCCAAAGGGAGATTTTATTAAAAGTTATCCTTTTAAAAAATAAAAAAAAAGATACTACAACTGCCCCATTAAAAAAAAAAAAAAATTTCATACCCACCCTTCCTCCTCACCTCTTTTGCCATGCTGATTTCCAGTAAATGCCCCCACTGCGGCAGCCATTGACACACAGTCACTTTTACTCCCAAAATTATCACCTTTTGGGTGCTTTTCATTTCCCGAAAACGGGATGAAAGGGGTTGGTTTAAAAAAAAAAACCGGGGCCAGGGGCCCCAAATAACGGTCGGAAACCCCAAAACCGGGTTATTTGGTCTTTTTTAACACGAAAGGGGGACAGCTTTTCAGGGGTTTTTCAGATTCAAGCCGCCCTTCCCTAGGCCCCCAAATATTTTTCATTTTTTCCGGGCCAAAAACCGGAGGAAAAGAGTGAACAGTTCAAAAGTTTTTGGGAAGGGCGGTGGTGTAAAAAAACCGTCCGGGGGAAAACCCCTTACATTTTGGGGACGGCGCAGGGTTTTTTTCTATTAATTTCAAAAAAAAAAGGGTTTTGACAGTTATTTTAACGGACAATTTTCCCAAATCCGAAAACCACCTGTAAAAATCAACAGAAAACCTTTGCCGGGGTTGGACAAGTCCTAAAAAGTGAAAATAAAGGTTTTTGTAGCTAATCGGGCAGCGCAAAATGACGTTGCTGTTGCCACTAATGAAGCAAACAGAAGAGCAAAGAGCTGAGTCAGCATTGGACCAGAGGAGTGGTTTTTTTTTTAAATTCTTTTTAGTTATATTATTTTTTTTATCAGGGCAGCAATACATACAATTAACCACTTAATGCACCTTGACATTCCTGAATATCAAATTTCCCACCCTGTAACACCCCAGGGACGTACAGGAACGTCATGGGGGCCGTCCCCCCCGTACGGGGACGGGGTGTCAACGAAATTTGGATTCAAAAGGGCAGGCTGGCAGGGGGCAACATGGCGAGGACCAGTCACAGGGGGCCATTTCCCGGGCTATTGCTATTTTGGCGGGTCACTGCAAACGGGCCCAAAAAATATGTCAAAAAACCCGGGAAAAAAAAAACTAAACCCAGCCACCACCCCTCATTTTCTTGCGTGAAACTGATCAATCAGTTTGTTTCCCATTGCCCGCACGTATCGGGCTGTCAAACCCCTGAAGATTTAAATTTAAACCCCTACATTTGCCCCACCCAACCCTATTTTTTTCAGCTGTTTGATAACTAAATAATCAGAAATTTTGTCCATACCCCCCAAACTTTTAGAGTTTGCAAAGGGGGAACGCATCGGGCCATGCCTCTAACCCACCCCCAAGCACATACATCCCAAACTTTTTAGACACATTTTTCGAATTGCTTTGGTACCCAAATTTGGTAAAATTTATTAAGTAACTTTTATACAGCTGGGAAGCCTTAAAGATACTTTTTTACAGCAAATACCATTTTTATTGACACAAATCTTTTTTTTCAAAAAAAAAAAGGGGGACATGTATATAACCAAAAGAAAAAGAGGGACAAGGGGTTTAAAAAATAGGGATGCCCCTTTCCAAACTATGGACACTTGGGAGGTAGGGTTTTGTCACTTTTTCATTTTCCTCTGACTCCCAGTGAAACACACCAAAAAAATTTTAACCCTTTCAGTGCCAAGTCCCTTTTGTTTCTCATTCATGTTTTGTACAGCTTTTCTAAACATTTGAAGAGATGAACATTTTTGGTCACTTCTTCAGTGTCCCCCACACCCGGTCACTGTCCATCACTACCCAATAAGGGGGGTTCCCGGGATAATCATTAAAAGCATACTTACCAACCCCCCCCTGATGGGGCAGGGAACCCCTAAAAAGGGGGGAAAACCCCCCGGGCCCTCTCTAAAATTTTTGGGTTAAATCTCCGCTAAGGAATTTTTCCCCAACAACCCTGGAAAAATCTGTTTTGAAAAATGTTTCCAAAAAATGGGTCAAAAAAAACCCCCACTTTTCACAATTAAACACGATTTTAGCCTGGGGCTATATGACAGCAAAAACCACTTTATACATCTGGGGACTTTTTACGGGGGCTGTGGGCTGCTCTGTATAAAGGGTTGGTGGGGGCCAGGGAAAAGCATCATGGACGCTGCCCTGAAAATGTTTTGGTACTGGGGCCCCAACGTTTAGCGGGGCTCTGAAGGAAACCCATTAATTTTCTGTTGGGGAAATATTCACACGGCTGTTTAACCTTTGAGGGAAAAAACGTTTTTAAATGCTTTTTTTGGATGAATTTTTAGACCAAAAGGGGGACCCAAAAAAACCGCATCGAAAAAACGTAGAACAGGCAGGGGGGTTTCAACGGTTGGTCGCCGATGCGTTTTTAAACAAGCGTTTTTCTGATCCCTTTTTTTTGGATCCATTCAAAAAATTTTGTCATGTAAATTCTTGTTTCTGTTTGATGCACCTATTTAAAATTTAAAGGGGTTTTCTTTTCCCTGCTCCCGCAAAACGCATCCAAACTGCACCTGCTTTTTTTGGGAAACGAATAACACAGTGCTTTTGGATGTGTTTTTCGGACCCAAAAAACGGAACCCCCAAAAAAGGCCTTGAAAATACCTTTACCCACTTGGGTCTGGGGTTTGGAGATTCCCCAAAATCCATTAAAGCTGAATTTATACCACATCCCCCTTTCACAGATTGACAAGGTTTGAAAAATTTTTTGCAAAAGAGGTGTGTTCCCCTTTTAAAAAAGGGGTGTGGCCCACTCAAACCATCAAGGTGGAAAACTGCAATTCAAAAAACTTCCTAGGGCCACTTCCAAAAGTTTTGGGAAGTATTCATTAAAAGCAGAAAAAAATGGGTGCCGGTTTTCCTTTTCCCCGTTTCAGAAACCTGTCCTGGGAAACAGAGTACGCAGTAGGAAAGAAAGTCCTGGGTTTTGGCCGACTGGGGATTACTGAGCATGTTTTGGCCCGTGCTCAGTCAGCCTGACAGACTTGTGGGGGAAGCACGGCTTTTTGATTTTAGAAAGGAGACTGGTTTTTACATACAAATTTTTGTATATATTTAAAAATAAAAATATATATATATATAAAATATATATATTATAAAAAAATATTAATTTTTATATATATAAAAGTGTGGGAAAATTGCTATAAAATAAATAATTTTGGTGAAAATATAGTATAAAAGAATTTTGTACCAGCTGGGAGGAACGGCTGTTGTGGACATGTAGTTTTTTATAGATTGTGCCCGGCCCAAGCTCTAACCCCCAAAAGCCCAGTGAGGAGAAAAAGCAATCTGGCGATAAAATGAAAATAAAGTCCAAAGTAAAAAAGGGTTTACAGTCCCCTTTTACAGACGGCTCCCCAAAACCAAAAAAAAATCTATAAAAACCAAAATAAAAAAACCCCCCAAAAGGGAAAACACCCGGTTTGGCCCCGGAAACCCTACATACAAATCATTTTGGGGGGACTGGACTTACTTTGTTAAAAAAAAAAAAATTTAAAAAAAAATTTAAAAAAAAATAAAAAAAAGTTTTGTTAGGTTTTTTTAAAGACGTTTGTTTTTTGGGTTTTAGTCCCCACAGCATAAATTTACACATATTGAAACTTCAAAAAATGCCTAAAAAAAAGCGCAAAATTTGAGTGCATCAAAGCTTGTAAAATAAAGTGTTGTGTGAATGATGTATATTTTTCAAAGGGGGTGAAAGAGAGGGGGCATAGAACATTGTTTGAAAACGTATTTTGGTGCAAATTTTTGCGCAATTAAAGTCAAAATTGCATGTCAAAAAACATGTTGAACAAACTGCAAGGGGATCGTAACATATGATCATTTTGGGGGGACAGGGGTTTTATTTCATAAATTTAAACATTTAAAGGGGAACAAAAAACCTTTGTAAGGGCTGATATTTTAATTAAAATGCAAAAAATTTTCTTTTACCCTTTTTCAGTTTAAAAAGTGGGGGGGGTATATATATATTATATAAATATATATTATATAAAACATTTTTCCCTAAATATATAAAACACCCACAAAAGGACTTCTTTTCAAATTGGATTTACTTTAAAGTGGAAATTATACTGAGGTAACACTTTTGACGACATGTCCCAAAATTTTTTAGGTGCATTTTTAAAAAAATGTAAAAATGTACCAAAAAGTACGTCCCTCAAAAATCTGGCGTCAGATATACCTTTCATCAGGGCTGGGGAATTAATTTTTCCCCCTTGGGGGCCCCATGAGAAAGTGGGATGGTTTTAGAGGGCCGGGCTAATAAAAAAAATACATAGGGTAACAGGGGAAAAAATTTGTTTTTTTGGGGGAAATTTTGTGAAAAATTACTCCCGTACCCTCATTTAAAGGAAGGGAAATAGATATATGTAAACCCCCACCAAGAAAAGGAAATACAGCTCCCCTCATCATCAGGGATATAGATATATGTCCCCTCCCGGGAGGTTTTATAGATAAAAGGGCCCACAGAAAAGGGATATAGTTAAAAGGTTTCCCCCCAGGCATTTTAAAAGTTTTTAGGTCCCCACATGGGAGGGAAAGTAGAATTTTCAAACTCCCCCCAGGGAGGAATATAGATTTTTGACGAAAAAAAAAATAAAAAACACCCAATACTTACCAAAAAGGCTTCCCCGGGGCCCAAACGTGTTTTCCCCTTCTGCCTGAGGGTGGGCCCTGACGTCTTTACACCCCAGCACCCCGGGAAACCCCCTTTCCCGGGAGCTCCTTTGGCCGCCCAAACCCAAAGCTGGGGGGTATTTTAAATAGCAAATGACAGCCCGCCCCCGGGTCTCTTTTTTAAAAACACCTGGGGCCCTGGCGGGCCTCAGCACTACAAATTTGTAAACAAGGGCTCGTAAACCCGCGGGCCGCAAACCAATAGCAAAATGGGGGGGGATGCGGCCCCTGGGCCCGTACAATTGGGGGCCCCGGTCCGCCTTTCATAGAAAAATTAATGCGCCTTTTTAGGCACATTGCCCAAAACAGGTTTCATTGCGCAAATCGTGGTTTCAAAAGCGTATCATTGCTAAATGTATGTAAACGCCTATTGTGGGAAAATTGGCCCCAAGTATATGTTTTTTCCCCCCCCCAAATAAAGGGCCAAAATAAAATAAGCTGGGGGGAGTCTTGCATATGTTTTTGGGGGAAAGAGTTTTCCCGCCCCACTGAATCACCAATGGGTTCATACAATAGAAGTAAAATATGTGAGGCAATAAAGTTTGTCACTCACCCTTTTGAATTACATCCTTTAAAAACTTTCTTTGAGCAAGGGGTTTTTACTAGGTCCCCCTCCGCCTGCTGTAAAGGTTCCCCAGTATCGGCAGGGGGGCAGGTCCGGGGGTAAGTTTCCTTTTCTCCAAAAATGCTTCAAACTTGTAATAAGCAAGAAAACCCCACCACCACTGGGGGGGAGAAAAGTAGTATTTTTCTATAAAATTTCCATTTGTGACTTACACCCAAACCGGGAGCAGACTTTTTCTCTTTTCAGTAGAGGCAGGTTTTAGGAAAGGGGTTTGGGGTCAGTGGGGCCCTCATGTGATCTTTTTTTTCTGTTTTTTAAGACATCAGAACCCCAACAGTTTTTGACCTTTTTCGGGCTTCTTTTTCCTGGTTTTGTTTTAAATTAGAAAAACTTAAAAATCACAAAAACCTTTTTTTTTTTTTTTTACTTTACATGTTTCTCACTTTTCTTTTTCTTTTGCCTCAAAATATTTTTTTTTCCAAATGCAGCAAGCTTAGCTTTATTTTTTTCAGTCAGTTTATGGCGTTTTTCAGGCAGATTCATAGACCTCAGATTTTTTGTTTGTGCATAAAAAAAATTTTCATTTTGACTTTTCCCTTGGGGAAATCATCACTGAAAACTCATAACAAAAACAAAAAAACTCAAAAAACCTTTTCCCCAAAATACTTTCCCATTAAAAGTTGAGCTCACAAAACGCTTTTTTGAACAGTGTTTTGAGGAAAAGCAATTAACCACCTCAACACAACTTTAAAATCAAAAACAAATAATTTCCTTTTGTTTCGTGAGTTAAGCTCATTGGTTGGGGAGGCCCCCTTCTTTTTTTTCCAATATGGGGGTGAAAAACATTTTTTTGGGCGTTTAATAATGGGGTTTTTATTTAATCCTAAACTCATTAGTCCAATTTTTATCATAAAACCCTAGGGCCGTTTTTTGATGCCTTGCTTCATTTCCTAACTCTTTTCTCTTACAAAAAATTGGTTGTTCAGGTCTGCGGTAAGGTCATTCCAAAAGAAAATTTTTGGGTTTTTTTAACTAATTTTTTTTTAACTAATGTTGAGCCGAACCGTTCGGAAAACAAATTTTACGTTTTTTCCAAACCCGAACCAAATTTCTTGCCACTAGTTCGGTAAAATTTGGGTTCGGCACAGGCGTTCACTGCCATGTTCAGCTGCTTCCTTCAGTTTTGGCCACCAGCCAATCAGTGCAGTGCACAGGTGGGGTGAAAAATGTCACCACTGAGGGTGTAGGGATTCTTTGGCCTGCAATATCACTGACTACTTTTGTGAAATGTCACTGATTTTCCGTTTGAACGCCATTTCCATCTCTTAGTAAACAACTTCCCCTTTTTTTAGTGGGTTGGTTTGCTAGCATTTTCTTGTGATTTTCCACAGGACAAGCTGCTAGTTAGATTACTTGGGGGGGGGGGAGTGAGACGGAGTTTAGGAAACATTGTTATTGGGGGTTTTGGGGGTAACCTAAAAAAATTTGTTTTTTATTTATTTTAAAGAAGGATTTAATCCACTTGATTTCTGTCGGGTTTTCCTAAACCCCCCTTTCACCGATATTCCATAAAAAATTCTGGTTATATTCTTTTTTTGCCATAGCAAAGTATAGGCATTTAAGACCATTGATTTTCCGTTAGGGTTCTTCCATAAGACTCCATTTCACAGCTATTACATAGAAAAAATCTTGACCTTTTTAATATTTATATTTTTGAACATGGAGCAAACTAGAGGTGGAACGAGAAAGGGGGGGGTGGGAAACATGGAGCAAAGTACAGAAAAGGGGCGCCCTTCCATGCCCCGGGGCAACACACAAGCGAGCACATCATCATCGCAGGACCGTCAGGCCTTTTTAATCTCTTGGGTGGGGCTTTCTGTGTGCCCTCATTATTGAAATCAACACCCCCTTCTTTTCTTAAAGGGTTAACAAACCTGCATTCAGCATTTTTTACCTCCTCTTCCTCTCATAAAGGGGTAAAAATTGCCCATCATCAAAAATTAGCCCAAACCCTGAACCAAATGCCCCACAATAAAAAACCCCGCTCTGGGAAACTCCAAAATTCCAAGAGTTTCCTTTGACACAATGGGGTTTTGGGGTCGGGGGGGGGGGAAAGGGATTTCAAAAAAAACAAAAAAAAAGGCCAAAGAGAATATTTGGGTCTCTCTGATCCCCAAATCTTTGATCCCCCAAAGGGGAGGGAAGGAAACGTAGGCCCGCAAAAAATATAAAGCAGCCCGGGCTTTGCTTTGCAGTCCTGTGGCTTCTACCCCCCCAGCTTGAGGATGTAACTGTCAGGAAAGGAAGCCCCTTTTGGGGTGATAAAGACATTGCGGATTCAACATGGTCTTTTGAAAAGAAAGGGGGCCCGAGCGCATAAACAGGAAGGAGGAAAGTTTTGGGGTAGTGTCATATAGGTCCACTCCCAAAAAGGGGGGAGGGCAGTCGCACAAGCCCGTTTACATTAATCCACCACCCAGGGTTCAGTGGGGGCACAAAGAACACCGCTACTAGGTTTCACCCGGTAAAAAGGGGCCCGGGAAAACAGTGAAGCAGGGGCCTTTTTCCCGTTCAAGCCTTAGATTCACCGACCGACGTCAAATCCCGGGGATTTGCCGTCCACGGTGTCAGTAAAAAGAAAAATCAAAAGGGAATTTAACCACCCAAACCACACAATGGGCCCCACATGCTTTTAAAGATGAATGGTTTGTGGAAAAATCCTTGGAAAAAAAAAAAAGGGCCCCCCAAACACGGCCTGGGTTTCTAACCCATAATCTTCTGCCCCCTTCCAACCCCAAAATGGTCTTCTCCCTGCCGATGTTCCCGATCAGCATGAACAAGCACCATCCCCTTCCCCCGACACTTTAGCCATTCCCACCACTAGCAACACAGTCTACACCTTTTCCCATCCCCCCGTGGGGACCTTCAAAAGCCCTTACAGAAAACCAGTCCACCCGCCACCTTCTATGAAACCCAAAGGGGGAGCAGAAGAAACCCATTTTAAACCCCCGCCATTCCAAAAACCAAAAGCCGGGAAAGTTCCGGGATTGCCAAGGGTTTCCCGGCCTTGGGAAAAGTTTTCTTTTTTCCGCCGGTGGACACAATGGGTTTTCCCCCACATCATGGCCCCCGGAAAAGCCCCCAAAAATTAAGGGTGCCGAGACCATATATGTGTCTAATAATACGATTTTGGTTCGACAAAACCCCCCCAGAAAAGCCCCCAAAACGCCTCCTTTTTGGGTTTGGGGGGGCATTAAAAATTTTGTCCCTTTCGAACAATGCACCTTTAAAACATTCATAAGGCGCATTAGACATCGTAACCCGCTCACTTTTAAACGCAATTTTTTAAAGAGAAAAGGTGAAAAAAACCCCCCCATAAAAAATGTCTCCCTTAGTACAAATTTTTTCACATTCAAGAAAGTTGCAACAAAGATTTTTTAAAAGACCCCGTCTGTTCGGGTGGGCATTTCCCATATGTTTAAAACAAACCATAAATAAATAAAACTGAAAAATAAACTTTTAAAGGGAACAAAAACAAACAAATTTGGGGAAATTTTTTTTAACCCTCTTTGGGTTTCCCAAAATGTAAGCAAATGGGGGTGGGAATTTCAAAATTTCACCTTTTTTTTTTGGATTTTAAAATTTTAAAAACCACCCTTTTTCTGGAGCACAGTGTTTTTGGACCAAGAAAATGCAACCAAAAAACGATTTGGGCCCCTCTTGAATATCCCATATGTGGCCCTATGTGACTCAACCACAAGCCGCAAACCTTTAATGGCACCTAAAAATATCTTAATAAAAATGATATCCCAAAATTCTAAATAGGAGAAGCACCTACTGGACTTTGGAGTCTCATTGTTATTAGGATATTCTTTAGGCGCAATTACAAGTCTGTTGGTGACTTAAGGTGCTAAAACTTAATAAGCAGCCCTAAAAAGACCTAATTTGAGAAACTAAACACCTTAAGGGTTAAACAAACCAGGGGTAAAAAATCCAGGGGGTTTTAAATATATTGACCCCACTGGTGCTTCACTAATTTTTTTTAGTGTTAGGCTATTAAAACGGAAGATTATATTTTTTCAAGTAATGTGCAATTTCAGCTAAACTGTTTCATTCTCACAAGTAATCCTGATAAAAGCACCTGAAAATTTGTTATGCAATTTCCTCCAAATGTGGCAATATGTCAATGTAAGCTGCTGTTTGGGCACATGGCAGAGCGCACAAGGAAGTGAGCGCTATTTGGCTTTGGAATGCAGATTATGGGAGGTGCCATGTTTAGATTTTTCAAAACCCCCAAAAAACCCGAACAGGTAAAACCGTCAGAAAGCCCCCATTTTGGGGGTTGAATGCCCCAAAGGGATTCAACATTCGCTGTGCAGTATAAATGACACAATAACTTTACTATGCAGGTCGGTAAAATTACAAAAAAATTTTCAATTTTTTGTGTTTTTTTTTTGTTTTTTAAAACCCCTTTTTTCAAAAATAGAAAACCCTTTTTTAAATAAATTTCGTTTTTTAAATGTCTTTTATGAAAACCATAACTTTTCAAATTTTTTTTTTATATGGACCCGGGGTAAAAGGCCTTTTTTTTTAGGGTGATTTTATTGTTAAACCCTTAATTTGGGTTCTCATGACACTTTGATAATTTTTAAAATTTTAAAGCCCCCTTAGGGATATATTTCCCCGTGTATGTATACAAACCCCCCTTTTGGTTATATGGGCCCCCGTAATTTAAAAAAGGCTTCCTTACTTAAAAGTCCCCCCCGAATGTTACAGACCCCTAAGGGAAAACAGCCCCCTTTTAGGGATATATTCTCCTTTGGTTTTACAGGCACCGTGTAGGTGTATAAAACCCCCTTAAGGGACACAGTACACAGGAAACTAAAATTGGGTTTTCTGGGTTTTTACATTTCCCAAAGGGAAGTAGCTCCCTCTTTACTAATTGAAAATTTTTTTTAAAAAATTTAAAACCACCCCCTCCCCGTTTCCCCCCGTCCCAAGAGTTAGCTGGCGGAGCTAGTATCCGGCATAAGTGGCATGGGAAAAATCTTTTATGTGCCTACGCCCGGGGCAACTTTCCCCGGGAAATACTGAAAGTGCTCCTTTAAAGGGGGGGGCAGATGCCACCCCGGGGGCCCAACTTGGCTGCCAGCGCATGACTCTTTACTGTGCAGGCAAGCGGGCAATGAAAGAATAAAGCTCAGAGCTTCTGTTTTCACTGGGCAGGGTAGGCAGCAGCCCTGGTAAGTAGTGTTGAGCGATTGCGTTGCCTATCGAGATCGATCAAAAGCATAGTCGGCCGCTAACCGGAAGGTTTTTTTT
>JAODAL010063277.1:0-19328 GCA_025379985.1 Phyllomedusa bahiana
TTTTTTGGCAGGGCCATAACATTAGACAAAAGGTACTTAGAATGCCGATATCGACTATCGACCCGATGATGATAGTCAACGTAATCGCTCATCACTAGTTATGAACCATCAAGATGTAAGAGGCTTTAAATTCCTGTCAGCGACGGACAGACATCGGACTGAAGAAGCGTGACAGGAGCTCACGTGAAAAGCATTACCTATGGTTCTTTCATTTTTATCTTCCTTTATTCAATACTTACTCTTTGCTTTTATTGTATACCAGTGGTAATATTAATAAATTACTTATATACATATACAGTATACACACATATATACACACACATCACAATAAAGTTAGGATCTGTACATAAAGTAATACCATATAAATACAGTTGATACCAGAACTTTACATAGACTATATAAAAAAAGACACATATGCATGCTTTTCTCACTGACATTTAGTCAGAATAAACCTAACTCATTTAGGTCAGTTGTTTTCTGCAAAGTCAGAAGTTTACATACACTAGGATTATTATGCCTTCAAACTATTTGGGACAGGCCAAATGATGATGTCATGTCTTTGGAAGCTTCTGGTTTATTGGCAACATCTGAGTTAATTATAGACATACCCGTGGATGTATTTTAAAGCACACCAGAAGCACACTGCTTTTGTGCATAACACAATGGGGAAGTCTAAAGAAATCAGCCAAGATATCAGGAAGAGAATTGTGGACTTACACAAGTCTGATTCATTATTCCAGATACCTGACAGTGCCTCATTCATCTGTACAAACAATTATACGAAGTACAAACAAGATGGGAATTTGCAGCCATCATAACACTCAGGAAGAAGACCGGTTCTGTGTCTCAGAGATGAATGTGCTTTAGTCTGAAATGTGCATATCAACCCAAAAACAAAAGAAAAAGACCTTGTGAGGATGCTGGCGGAAGCTGCTAAGATGTGTCATTATCCACAGTGAAACAAGTACTGTATCAACATAAGATGAAAGACCACTATGCCTGAAAGAAGCCATTACTCCAAAAGAAACATAAAAGCCAGATTAATGTTTGCAAATGCACACAAAAACAAAGACCTACATTGTTGGAGACATGTCCTGTGGTCTGACGAAAATAAAACGTAACTGTTTGGCTATAATGACCATCGTTATGTTTGGAGGTAAAAGGGAGAAGCTTGGAAGCCTAAGAACACCATCCCAACTGTGAAACAAGGGGGTGGCAGCATTGAGTTGTGGGGTTGTTTTGCTGCAGGAGGGACTGGTGCACTTCACAAAAGATGGCATCATGCGGAAAGAAGATTATGGGGCAATACTGAAGCAACATCTCAAGACATCAGCCAGAAAGTTAAAGCTTGGGCAGGAATGGGTTTTCCAAATGGACAATGACCCGAAGCATACTGCCAAATTCATTACAAAGTGAATGAAGGATAACCAAGTCAATGTTTTGGAGTGGCCATCGCAAAGCCCTGATCTCAATCAAAATTCCTACCAACTATTGTGAGAAACTTGTGGAAGGATATCCAAAACTTTTGACCCAAGTCATACAGTTTAAGGGCAATGCTACCAAATACTAATGAAATGTATGTATATATTTAGTAGGAGATTAGCTGGACAATTGGTCCGCACAATCGGGTTTGGATGCAAAAACAAATAGGGTTTTATTAGACCATAGCAGAAAAACAAAAGCAGCAACACAAAAGTGTCCCAAGAGGAGGCTTTATAGCAGTTGTTTAATATACAACACCAAACATATACATCTTATCTTTAGCTAAGCAAACATACAGTTCATATACAACCATGTAGTGTTTATCTAGTCCATGGGCAAGACAGCAAGTCTGCCTCAAGTCTGTTTCTCAGAGCTCCTCTAGAAGCAGTAGGCTTTATAGGCCTAAAGAAGTCCAGTAAAGCCCAGACCGGTCTGTGGGAAAGGCCTCCCACCCTCGCTACAGCCGTTCCGGGAAAAGACCACATTTAAGCTATAATAACTACACATGTCAGTAACCTACCGTCACTAACTAAAAATGCTCTCTTCCCCCACCGAACCTTGTTACTCCGATGGCACATAACTGCATTTCCCCTTCTGCCATCCAGATAGATACAAAAGCTGGGTTGTACTACTGGATCGGCTACCCGACCTCCCTGGAAATTCCATAAGGAATACAGCAATCTGCCTGATACATATCTGCCTTCCACAATCTTACCTGCTGGTTGCCTATATGTCACCCTCCCTCTCTGCCCAAGGCCAGGTGACTGTACACTTGAATACATTAGACAGTGGATCCTTGACAGAGCATTTGCATTTATATGCCGTTTCCCTGCCCTGTGCTCTAACATAAATTTAAAATCTTGCCATGCAAGGAACAATCTTGTCAACCTTCCATTATTACCTCTATCCCTGTACATCCACTGTAGAGGGGCATGGTAGGACAACAACCTGAACTTTCTACCAGCAAGTTAGTACCTCATGGATTCGAGAGCCCAATTTATGGCAAGACACTCCCTTTCAACAATCCAATAATTCATTTCACAGGATGTGAGCTTCCTGCTCAAATATGCAAAGGAGCGCTCTTCCCCATTCACCTCCTGTGACATTACTGTCCCCAAACCAACCTCTGAGGCATCAGTCTGGACAATAAATTCCTTAGAAAAATCAGGTGCCACTAATACCAACTGACTGCACAGAGCCTTTTTTAGTGCCTGAAATGACTTTTGCCTTTTGTCAAGTCAGTCAGTGGGGCTGCAATGAAAGCAAAATTGTGGCACAAATTTGCATAAGCAGTCCACAATCCCCAATAATTCCCTCACTTGTTTCTTTGTAAGGGGTTTTAGCCAGCTCTGAATTGCCTCCACCTTGTTTATCTGGGGTCTTATGAAACACTTACTTAGAATGTACCCCAAATAATGACCCTCCTCTAACCCAATGGCACACTTCTCAGGGATAGCCGTAAATCCAGCTTCTCTGAGTGAGTCATGGACCACTTTTACTTTTCTCATATAGAACTAAAGATTACAATATTGTCCAGATAGGTACCTGGTGTTGGGCTTTAAAATCCTATCCATTGCTGTCTGAAATGTAGCTGGTGCACCAGGCAACCCAAAGGGCATCCTAGTGTACTGAAAGAGCTCATCTAGGGTGGAGAAGGCAGTTTTCTCATTCACCTCTTCTGATAGGGGAATCTGCCAGGAATCTCTTTTTAAGTATAGGATGGTCATGTACCTGGCTGGCCCCGAACTGTCAATTAATTCATCCACTCGGGGCATCGGGTAGGAATCCCACTTAGTTATTTCCTTCAGGCAGGGGAAGTCATGAGAGCACCGTCAAGGCCCATTCGGCTGAGGCACCCGCACAATAGGGCTAGACCACCCACTTTGAGACTCTTCAATTACCCTTAGGGCTAACGTGCGCCGTACCTCCTCAGAGACTGCTTTTCTACAAGCCTCAGGAATTCTGCGTGGCTTATTGTGTATTTTCACCCCAGGGCCAGTAAGTACTAGTATTTCATGCTGAACCACATCTGTAGTGCCTGGAAGGTCAGTGAAAGCATCCCTATCCCGCTGGAGAAACTCCCATGTTTCCTGCTTTTGATTTCTGGACAGGGCATCACCTATGGTAAACTTCTCAATTTATGAGTGGGTTACTACTTGGGTGTTCAGGGCTACTACTAAGGACTCTCTATCATGCCAGGATTTAATCAGGTTTATATAGTATAGTTGGATTGGTTTTCTTCTCCCCAGCTGATGGACTATATCAGTTACCTGCTTTCCACCACCTCATCAGGACCTTGCCATTTAGCCAGGAATTTACACACATATCCACAGTAAGGACAAGTATCAGTACCCGATCCCAGGTTTAAACTGCATAGCCCTAGCTGCCCTATTGTACACTCAACTCTGGGACTCTTGGGCCTTTTACATGTGTTCCCTCACAATGGGCACTACGCTGCCGATGCAATCCACATTTTAGCAACTTTTCTCACACTTTTATAGGGGGTGGCCTCACTTCTCCCATGTTTCTTTGCCGATATCCAGTAACCCACTGGGGTGTCTCCCATATAGCAACTCGAATTGGGAAAAACCTGTAGAGGACTGAGGGACCTCTTGGGTGGAGAACCGGAGGTATAGCAGCAGACAATTTGAGTTCCTCCCATCCTTTTCTACCACTTTCCTCAGCATTCCCTTCAGAGTTCTATTGAACCTCTCCACTAAGCCGTCTGTTTGGGGATGATAGACAGAGGTTCTGATCTGTTTGATTTTAAGCAACTTACACAAGTCCTGCATTACTCTGAACATAAAAGGTACACTGCTAGGAGAGAGTTATCAGGTACCTCAATGATCACCCCTACTGCTTCCTTTTGGACATCCTCAGCTAGGGGAATTGGACTGAGGGACAGGGGACCCCAGACCTTCTTAGAGACATCTAGGGGTTGCGACCAGAGTCCCCAGAATAACTAAAAGTCCAGTCCCACAACAAGGGGATGTAGCAAGTCTCTCATCAACTCCACTTCATGGTTCAGAGTTCTGCAGCCAGTCTTTATAGTCACTTTGGCCAGTGGGTAGTGTTTAGTGTCCCCATGAATGCATACAACCCCCACCTGCTTTTCAGGGGTCACCAGGACAAGGGGAATGGGAGCTCATAAGAGGGTGAACAGGCTGTCTGATTCCAACAGTGCTACCACACTGACCCCATTTGCCTGAAGTTGGCACTCGTGTCTCTTGTCCCTGCAGGAATGCAGTGCTGCAGGCAGGGTGGGTGAACATGGAGATGGGAAGGGTGCTACCACACTTCAGTGGCTCCTCTTTCTGAGGACAATGCACTGCAATATGCCCCAATTGCTGGCACCTCCAACAATGCATCTCTAGTCTATGGCAAAATGGGACTTTAAGGGGTGAGGTTACCTTTGCTGGGCCCACCAACCTCTCTTCTCTGGGTGGACCACCACGACTTGGCCTGGCACGAGTCTCCCGGTCAGCTGCAGAGTGGATTTTGCTGCTAGACCTCTGGATGTGATACCCTGAGTGAACTGCAGAGGTGTACTTTGACCCCAGATACATCTCAGCACTGGTAAACTGCTCCACTAGTGAAACCAGCTGATCCAGCATGTTGGGGGTCTCCCTGGGCAACCCATTGGTGAATATCCCGAGGAAGTCCACTCACATAGTGGTCTATGAAGACTGTAGATGGTGGCAGATGGTCTCAGAGTCTTGGGTTATAGCCATTTATGCACCGGGTGTAGCAGTTCAAACAGCTCGGAGCGTGGCGGCTTATGCTTTTCAAACCGCCAGTTGGTGGGAGTCTGCACTGATAAGTTTACTTTCAGCTTTAAGGAGGTCATAGTCCTTGGCTGGCTCTGCGGTCAGATCAAAATATGGCTTTTGAGGCTCCCCAATCAATTTTGGCACCAGAATCTCAGTCCACACAGCAGCAGGGAATTTCTGCCTTTCCTGAGATCCTCTCAAACCCCATAAGATAAGCCTTTATGTCATCAGCAGCAGTCTTTTTATGCACTTAAGATTACAATTCCTTCAGACTTTTTGACTGAGCAGTAAAGCTATGTTCACACGGTGTATTTGCAGGGCGTAATTACGCCCCACAATTACGCCGTGTGACCGGGGGGGCGGGGGCGGGGGGCGGGGGACGGAGCAAGGGGCCGGCACTTCGCCGGCCCATAGACTTGAATTGCCAGCGGCGCGTATCCACCGCTAGTAATTCACATGTCAACTATCTCCCCGCCCGGCGGCTTCGCCGGGCGGGGAGAAGAGACGTAATCCATAGTTCTCTATGAGAACTGTGAATTACCGTAATGAATGGGCCGTTTTCGGCCCGTAATTGGCGCACTTCGGCGCGTAATTACGGACCGAAATACGGCCCATTTTAAGCCGTGTGAACATGCCTTAACAGTCTCTCACAGAATGGCAACCTAACATGCCAAAATTCATACGTCTTCTAATGGCATAGAATGCACCTGATTTATGAACCCGCTCTACAGCAGGTCATAAATCGGATGAAATCTTGGGCGACAGTTCAGGGTCAATTTTGAAAGTGGTAAACCTGTTCCAGCAGTAATGCACCCAGAAATATCACAGCGAAGTTATAAATATGTACCTTCGCTATGGTTCTAGTGCACCCCACCTCTTGCACACCCCCGAGATTGGGTGCATTACAAAGCGCCGCAGGCGCTACGTAATGTGCCCTGGGGGGCGTGCGGGAGATTTCAAAATGTATAAATCGGGCTGTAAAGACGCCAGATATCTGGTGCAGCCCTGTTCATACATTTCGCCCATACTGTTCAAAACAAAAATGTCTGAAGCCATAACCCTTAGCAACCAAATCCCCGCTGCATCAACTATCTGTGGGAGATAGCTGGACAAATGGTGGGCACAAATGGGTTTGGATGCAAAAACAAATAGGGTTTTATTACACCACAGCAGAAAAAAACAAAAGCAGCAATACAAAAGTGTCCATAGAGGAGGCTTTACAGAAGTTGTTTAATGTCCAACACCAAACATATACCGCTTCTCTTCAGCTAAGCAAGACATACAGTTCATATACAACCATGTAGTGGTAAACTAGTCCATGGGCAGAGCAGCACGTCTGCCTCAAGTCTGTTTTTCAGAGTTTCTCTGCTCTTCACTGAAGCACACTGTGGAGCAAAATGGCAAAGCAAAGTCCTCAGGTTCAGTCCTCACCAGAGGTCTAGAAGCAGCAGGTTTTAAAGGCATCAAGAGGTCCAGTAAAGCCCGGACCGGAGTGTGGAAAAGGCCTCCCAGTCTTGCTACAGCCATCCTTGAAAAAGAGCCCATTTAAGCTGCATGGCAGCTATACTAACGCACACATCAGTAACCTACTGTCCCTTACTAAAAATGCTCTTTTCCTCAACGAGCCCTGGAACTCCAGTGGCACATTCATTGCATTTCCCCTTCTGCCATCCAGCTAGATGCAAAAGCTGGGATTTACTGTCGGATCTGCCACCTTGACCTCTTTGGAAATTCAATGCGGAAAAAAGCAATCTGCCTGGCACATACAGTATCTGTCTTCCAGAATCTTACCTGCAATATACAGTATATCTATACAAGGCCAGTATATGTATATATATAAATATTTATCTCTAATTATATATTATATTTATATATATATATCATATATATATATATATATATATATATATATATATATATATCTATCTATCTATCAAGTATATACACAAATCATTAACTGCCAATTAGTTCCCCTCACCTGAACCTCCCTTCCCCTAGATTTTTCCCTTGGTTGTAGAAATTTAAAAACACAGGAGGAGCCGGTTTGTGGGCATCAAGCAATGACGAGCGAGGAGCAGAACAATAGGCAACAGGAGTGCCTTTTCTCTAAGGAGGATCTGAAAGCTTTAAAGTGTGTTGTACCACAATTTGTACAATACATCCACGTGAGAAGGCACCTTATATCACTGCTTTCAATAATTGCCGTTGAACTTATTGACTTATTGCTCAAGGTATGCTCTCATTGGTGGAGGAAAGATATCTTTCTATGTTTTTGGAAAGGCATGGAAGATTGGACAGAGGGGAAACTGTGCATCCATGTATTCAACTTGTTTATTACTCAGAAGTCCCAGTGAAATAAGTAATGATTGTAAAGAGATTTTAAAAGCATCTGTAGGGTCAGAAGACAATTGTTTGCATACATTAGTATCTGATTACATCAACACAATCACCCTCCTGTGGAATCCTCCACCCAATACAACCACATTGCCCTTCTTGTCGGAGGGGCGAGCAACAATATGTTAATTGGTTCGCAATGTTTTTAATGCAAGAATTTTAACTGTGGTTAAATTAACCATCATAGATTTTTTTGTTTGTTTGCTGAAGTATGAGCAATTCACGTTCAAGTATACACTATCCATTATAGGCGCTCTGGACTGAGTGGAACTTAAAAAAAATGGATTTTTAATTGGATTCAAGATATCATCAGTGTCAACATTATTAGACTAATTTCATCCAAATCCTGGAATACCCCATAGGATATTTGTTCCTTAAAATTACAACCCACAAAATCATTGGTCACATTTCTGTGATTTTTTTTAGGCAATTCTTTAGACTTAAGAGAAACATTTCTTTACTGTAAGTAATCTCCTGATTCTATTTACATTCTTAATGGTTTCAGCCAAATTAAAGTCACAACTTTTTTTTTCTTCTTAAGCATACAGGATACATGATGTTATAGTTTAATATATCTGACTTTTACAAATGTGGCAGTACCATTTATGTGTAAGTTTTTAACTTTTTTATTAGGTATATGGCAAAAGGGGCGATTTAAACTTTTAATATTTTATTTTTTAGTTTTTTACCTAGTCTACCTAGGGGACATGGCGACTAGGGGGCAATATCCCTTGTCCTTTATACAGCAGTACTATTGTATATAGGATTTTCACTCATTACCGGTTATACCCTGCCTTTCGTAGGGTGTAATAGGAGTACATACATGACACCTATAGAATTCTGCATGAGGCCTCCGGCTGCTGTGGCAACCAATCCCATGTAACCAATATAATTGTGTGGGGTTATCAGAGGCAGGAGGGGTGTGCAGCACATTTTCTCATACACTTAGACGGCGTTGCCACTATCACCGCAGCATCTAAAGTACTTACAGCAGGTATGGAGCTGGCTTGCAATTACAAGGATGTCCTATGGGGTCCTGCTTTTCACTGTCTTTAGTATATATTATATATATATATATATATATATAATATATATATATATATATATTATATATATATATATATATATATTATTTCATGGTGTCATTGGTGGGTGGAGAGATATATCTATGCTCACATCAACCCTTTTATTAACATATTTTGGTATGAAAGATACATTAATATTAACTATATATTATATAGCCACCGGGTGTCAGCTGCTACTTGCAGCTAACACTTGGCAGTTACAGCAGGTTGGTTTATTGTCTCCTGGACTCCAAACCACAACAAAACCACGCTTTCTTCAGATTGAGGACTGAACTAGTTCAAACCCAGTCTTCTCTTCTGAAAACTACAGAAAATGTTAAATTAAGGTAAAGCCTCACCAGGTCAGTAGCACAGATTTCACAGCAATACTTGGCAGCTTGATGTCTCCACCGCTCACTAAAGCCTCCAGCTTTGATTAGACTGTTCCACCTTGGAACTGTGTCAGCTGCCTTATATATGCCTGGTAAGGCCCGGGCTGGAGTATAGGAGCGACCTTCCCACCCGACTCTCCAGCCGTTCCATAAAAAACCCGGACCCGAACTACCACAATAACAAATGATCCAGTAACATAACAACGCTGGCAACAAACTAAAGAGTTTGTACCACCTCGGTGATACATACCTCCCATCAACCACTCTACCTGTTGGTTTCTTACACGTGTAAAAAAAAAAAAAAAAAGGTCAAATCAGCACCCTTTCACCATTTTACAAATTAAAAAAATAATAAAAAGATATACATATTTGGTATCGCCGCATTTGAAAAAGTCTGATCTATTAAAATATAACATCATTCATCCCGTACGGTAAACACCGTAGAAGAAAAAAAATTCCAAACGCCAAAATTGCATTATTTTTTGGTAATTTCACATCCCCTAAAAATTTTAATACATTTAATTTAAAAAGTTGCATGCATTCCAAACTAGTAGCAATCAAAAGTAGACTTCAGCCCGCAAAAATGCACCCTCACTCACATCCGTAGGTGTTAGTACAAAAAAGTTATTGGTCGCAGAAAATGAATTTTTTTTTACAGTACCAAAACATAATGGAAACCCTACATGTTTGGTATTGCTGGATTCATATTAACCTGTAGAATACAGATAACTCATTATTTTTACTGAAGACTGAATGCTGTAAAAACAAAACTCCCGCAAACATGGCACCAGTAAATTTTTTTTCACATTTATCACCATTAGAATTTTTTTGCTGTTTCCTAGTATATTCTATGGCAATATGAATAACATAATTAGAAAGTACATCTTATCCCACAAAATAAAAGCCCTCGTAAGTCTATGTAGGTGGAAAAATAAAAAAGTTATAGCTCTGGGAAGGCGAGGAGGGAAAAACGAACCTAAAAAAAAAAGAAATAGGCCCCGGCGTTACGGGGTTAATGAACACACTGTTTACCTGGTCTGGGGCTGTATCTTCCAAACCTAAGTTCATTGATTATGTTAATTCCAATGATGATATTTTAATTTTCACATATAGCATGGATCAGCTGTCTATCTCATTTCTGGACTTATACTTAACAGGTGATACGATAGAGAACAGAGTGATTATCAGTTTGTTCTGTAAAACTATCGCAGGAAACACATTACTCCATGTGGGTAGCTGTCACCTGCATAATGTGATTAATAATCTACCAAAGAGTGAGTTTATTCATGGACATCTGTGAGGATATAACTAAGTGGCTTTTACAAAGAGGATACAACATGCATACAATATCAAAAACATGCATTGATGTCAATAGTATCGGTAGAGTAGATTTATTGCACCAAGGTAGCAAACACAATCAGATACACTTTGATAATAATATTGATAATAATATATTCTTTATATGCTATAGCAAACAATACAACAAAAAATATTTAGCCATGCTATCTTTGGTGGCGTCTTGCATAATACTCTCAATAATGGCTTTAGTTTTATACCAAAAAGAACTAATATAATAGATGGCATCCTTTTTTCAGTCTGTATATCTCTAGTGCGGGCACAACATGATCTGATATGTGCTTATCAACAAAGGGATGTTTCCGCTGCAATACTTCATGGTGAGATCTATGTAAGTAAATTGACACTGACTCCATTTGTTCCTATACCAATAACAAACAATATTCTATTCATCCATTTATCAACTGTGATTCCTCTTACATAATTTATGTTATTGCCTCTACACAATTTAGAGTTCAGTATGTAGGGTGTGCATCTAGACAATTTAGGAAACACATTAGCGAACATTTTACAGGATGTACGGTACCTGTCGTAATGTGTCTGGAGCATCTGAGCATTTTCTTTCTGTGGACTCTGATCAGCTCAGTAGCTGCATGGTTACTGCAAATGGGAAAGTAACTAACCTCTTTCGGGGAGGATAAACTAAGACATAGAGAAGCTGTTTGGATTTTAAGGCTATGTCTTGTATGGGAAGACAGTAAGAAAACTAAAAGCACCGGCGTATTATACAACATGCAGTATAATACGCCGGTGCCAAAAGACGATTATAGAAAAGACAAGCTGTGGAGACTACAGCTCGTATTTTCTATTGTAATCTATGAGGCCACACGAACGATTGTATTTTCGGCGTTTTAAAAAAACTAAAAGCGCTGAAAATACGATCGTAAAGCTGTACCATGTAGACATAGCCTATATTTAAACACTCATTTTCACCTTAGCCTATGACTAAGGGTGCTTTCACACGGTGCGTTTTTGGTGCGTTTTTGATGCGTTTTTTTGGATGCGTTTTTTTGGATGCGTTTTTTGTGCAACAATGTATGTTATTAATTGCTGTGCCTTCCTGTACAAAAAACGCATCCAAAAAGCGCATCAAAAACGCACCAAAAACGCACTGTGGGAAAGCACCCTAAGGCCTCGTTCACACGGCTTATTTTGCTGCGGATTGGCACCGTACTGCGCGTCGGATTTGCGCTTCAGTACGGCACGCAATCCGTCGTGAGTCATTTGTGCGGTATCCACTCTGCTCATAGAGAACAGTGGATTCCGTCGACTCCAACCTACACGTGTGAATCCGCCGGGCAGGGATGAAAGTGACATGTCACAATATCCACAGGCGCAATACGCCCGTGGGATAATGGAAGTCTATGGGGCCAGGGGAGCGGCCCCACCCCCGTCCCCCGTCCCTTATTCATCACGGCATTTTGAGTGAGACGATTGCGCTCCACAAATCCGTCGGGAATAAGCCGTGTGAACACGGCCTAAGAGCCCTATCTTCCATGAAGCTTCAAACATGTAAGATGTAAATGCTGGCTGCCTTACAACGTGCATTTTTGCTTTTATAGCATGACATGTTTTTATGGGATTTCACTAATGTGCTTGTTCTACTGGATTTTGGATTACTATCCTCCTGCCAACGTGGATTTCTCCAAGCACCGGCATTGAAATATAATCATGTTGTTACATATTATATGGTGAGCGATTGATTTATTTTTTGTTATTTGCAATACAAAAGTGAAAGTAAAACAAATGTAAAAACACTCACACAAATAAATAAAATAAAACACACCAGCTTTTCCCCATTACAAATGCCAATCGCCTAAAAACAGATAAAAAATAAAAAAGTACACATTTTTATTATTTCTGTGTGTATAACAACCTAATCTATAGATGTCATGTTATTTTTCCAACACGATAAATGCCATAAAGAAAAAAATGGCAGAATTGCGATTTTTGGTCATCTTGCTGCACATAAAATGGTTTAAAAAGCGATCGAAACATCAGATAAACCCCAACGTGGTACCATCAGTTCATCTTGCATAAAAGAAGCCCTTATCTAGCTCTATATACTGAAAAATTAAAAAAGTTATAACTCTCAGAAAATAGCGATGCATAAAATAATGGTTTTATACAACAACAAAAATACTTTTTTTTTTTAAAAAGTGCAACATATTAAAAAAAACTATATTAATTGGGTATTATTGTAATCATATTGACCCATGGAATAAAATTAACATCTCATGCATACTGCACGGTGAGCACGGTTAAAAATCAAAATCAAAATGATACCAATAAAAACATCAACTCGACCCACTAAAAATAGTGTTGAGCGATTGCGTTGGCTATCGAGATGCGAATCTATAGTCGAGTAGACGACCGCATATCGATAAGGTTTTCTTCGATAGTTGGAGCATCGGATTATGCGACGATGACATTAAAGTCTATGGGAAGCAACAACACCTTCATTATTTAACAACCCAAAACGAAGGCTGGAGAAGCTGAAATTTAACATCCACAACAACAAGATGGAGACGTGCTACATCTTTAGCAACACACTATAGGTTATAAAAGTCACAGAAAAAAAGTCACAGACCATTTACTATCCCTGTCTTGTACCACAGTGCCTGACCCTAACCTGCATCACTCACAATTAAAAATTGCCCAGAAGGCAAGTTGTATTTGAACCATAATGTTACTTGAACTGGACATTGAATATCCAGTCCCTGGAACGCAGCAATAGCCCCAAACCTGCAATTGACCCCCAATATGAAAAAGTGCCGCAAAAAGGAGTCCTTTCAACCAACCATTTTAGAGTTGAACTGGACATTGACTATACCTGTCCTGGCCACAGCATGACCCCAAACCTGCCATACCCCCACAAATAAAAAAGGGCGGAAAAAGGAGTCTTTCAACCACCATTTTATTGAACTGGGACATTGACTATACCCTGTCCCTGGGCCACAGCATAGCCTCCAAACTGCAATTGACCCCCCACATTTATATAAAAGTGTCAGAAAAAGGATCTTTCAACCACCATTTTAGTTGACTGGACATTGACTATACCTGTCTGGGCCACAGCATGAGGCCCCAAACCTGCATGAACCCCCACAATTAAAATGTGCCATGTCAAAAAGGACTTCTTTCAACCACCATTTATAGTATGAACTGGACATTGACTTATACCTTCCTTGCCACAGCAAAGACCCCAAACCTGCATACCCCCACATTAAAAAGTGCCGGAAAAGAGTCTTTCAACCACCCATTTTACTTGAACTGGACATTGACTATACCTTTCCTGGTCCACAGCATGATCCCCAAACCTGCAATGACCCCACATTTAAAAAGGCCGTAAAAAGGATCTTTCAACCACACCATTTTAGTTAATCTGGACCATTGACCTATAACCTGTCCTAGGCCACATCATAGCCCCAAACCTGCATGACCCCCACGATTTAAAATGTGCGGCAAAAGGAGTCCTTTCAACCACCATTTTAGTGTGAACTGGACATTGACTTATACCTGTCCAGAGTCCACAGCATGAGCCCCAAACCTGCATGACCCCCACAATTAAAAAGTGCCGTGAAAAGGAGACATTTCAACACCAATTTTAGTTGTAACTGGACATTGACTATACCTGTCTCTGTGCCACAGCATAGCCCCAAACCTGTCATGACCCCCACAATAAAAAGTGCCGGAAAAAGGAGTCTTTCACCGACCATTTTAGTGTTTAACTGGAAATTTACTAAACCTGTCCTGGGCCACAGTCATGACCCCAAACCTGCATGACCCCCACATATTAAAAAGTGCCGGAAAAAGAAGTCTTTCAACCACCATTATAGTGAACTGGACAGTGACCTAAACCTGTCCTGGCCACATCAATGAGCCCCAAACCAGCATGACCCCCACATTTAAGATGTCCGAAAAATGAGTCTTTCAACCACCATTATTAGTATTGAACTGGACATTGACTATCACCTGTCCTGGGCCACATCATGAGCCCCCAAACCTGCATGACCCCACCATTTAAAATGTGCCGGAAAAAAAAGGAGTCATTCAACCACCATTTTTAGTTGAACTGGACATTGACTATACTGTCCTGGCCACAGCATGAGCCCCAAACCTGCATGACCCCCACATTATTAAAAAAGTGCCGAAAAAGGAGTCCTTTCAACCACCATCTATAGTTGAACAGACATTGACCTATACCTGTCCTGGGCCACACATATCCCCAAACCTGCAAGACCCCCACATTTAAAAATGTGCCGAAAAAGGATCTTTCAACCACCAATTTAGTTGAACTGGACATTGATTATACCTTCCTGGGCCACAGCATGAGCCCCAAACCTGCATGCCCCCAATTTAAAAAAGTGCGGAAAAAGGATCTTTCAACCACCATTTTTATTTGAACTGGACATTGAACATATACCAGTCCTGTGGCCACAGCATGAGCCCCAAACCTGCATGACCCCCACATATAAAAAGAGCCGGAAAAAGGAGTCCTATTCAACCACCATATTAGTTTGAACTGGACATTGTTGGACTAATACCTGTCCTGGGCCACAGCATGAGCCCAAAACCTGCATGACCACCCCCACAATTAAAAAAGTGCCGGAAAAAGGAGTCATTCAACCACCATTTTAGTATGAACAGGGACATTGACATACCTTCCTGGCCACAGCATGAGCCCCAAAACCTGCAAGACCCCCTCAGAAAAAAAAAAAGGGGGGGGGGGGGGGGGTGGGGGGGGGGGGAAAAAGGTTGAAAAAAAAAACATTGTAAAAGTGCCGAAAAAGGAGTCTTCAACCACCATTTTTAGTTGAACTGGACATTGACTATAACCTGTCCTGGGCCACAGCATGAGCACCAAACCTGCATGACCCCCCACATTTAAAAAGTTCCGGAAAAAGAAGTCTTTCATCCCCACCTATTTTAGTTTAACTGACATTTACTATACCTGTCATGGGCCACAGCCATGAGCCCCAAACCTGCATGACCCCCACATTAAAAAGTGCCGGAAAAGGAGTCCATTTCAACCACCATTTAGTTGAACTGACATTGAATAACCTGACCTGGGCCCCACCAGCATGAGCCCCAAACCTGCATACCCCCACATTTTAGAAAGTTTTTTTGCCGGAAAAAGGAGTCTTTCACCCACCATTTTAGTTGATCTGGACATTGACTATATACCTGTCCTGGCCACAGCATGAGCCCCAAATCTGCATGACCCCCACCATTTAAAAAGTGGCCGGAAAAGGATCTTTCAACCACCATTTTAGTTGAACTGGGACACTTGAACTATACCTGTCCTGCCACAGCATGAGCCCCAAAACTGCATGACCCCCACATTTTAAAAAGTTGCCGGAAAAAGGAGTCTTTATCAACCACCATTTTAGTTTCAAACTGGACATTGACTAAACCCTGTCCTGGGCCCAGCAAGAGCCCCAAAAACTAGCATGACCCCCACATTTAAAAGGCCGGAAAAAGGAGTCTTTCAACCACCAGTTTTAGTTTTCACTTGACAATGACTATACCTGTGCCTGGGCCAAGCATGAGCCCAAAACCTCCATGACCCCCACATTTAAAAAGTGCCGGAAAATTGAATCTTTCAACCACCATTTTAGAGTTGAACTGGAGCATTGACTATACCTGTCCTGGGCCACATCAAATTGAGCCACCAAACCTGCATGACCCCACCATTTAAAAATGCCGGAAAAGGAGTCCTTTCAACCACCATTTTAGTTGAAACTTGACATTGACTATACCTGTCCTGGGCCACAGCATGAGCCCCAAACCTGCATTACCCCCACATATAAAAAGTGCCCGGAAAAAGGAGTCTTCACCCACCATTTTAGTTTAACTCCTGGACATTTACTATACCTTCCTGGGCCACCAGCATGAGCCCCAAACCTGCAAGACCCCCACATTTAAAAAGTGCCAGGAAAGAAGGAAGGACTTTCCACGAACCATTTTTAGTTGAACTGGACATAGTACTATACCTGACCTTGGCCACAGCTGAGCCCCAAACCTGCATGACCCCACATTGTAAAAAAGTGCCTGGAAGGGGGAAAAGGGAAACGCCGTGAAAAGGATCCCTTTCAACACCATTTTAGTTGATCTGGACATTGACAATACCAGTCCTGGGGCCACCAGCATGAGCCCCAAATCTGCATGACCCCCACATTTAAAAGTGGCCGAGGAAAAAAGAGTCTTCAACCACCATTTTAGTTTAACATACATTGACTATACCTGTCCTGGGCCACAGCATTAGCCCCAAAACCCCATGACCCCCACATTTAAAAAAGTGCCGTAAAAAGAGTCTTTTCAACCACCATTTATAGTTTTACTGGACATTGACCTATACTTGTCCTGGGCCACAGCATGAGCCCCCAAACCTGCATGACCCCCAACATTTAAAAGTGCCGGAAAAAGGAGTCTTTCAAACCACCATTTTAGTTGAAACTGGACAATGACTATACCTGTCCTGGGCACAGCATGAGCCCCAAACCTGCAATGAACCCCCACATTTAAAAAAGTGCCGGGAAAAGGAGTCTTTCAACCACCTTTAGGTTGAACTGGACATTGAACAAATAACCTGTCCTGGGCCACAGCAAAGCCCCAAACCTGCAGTGAATCTCCCACATTTAAAAAGGTGCCCGGAAAAAGGAGTCTTTCAACACCATTCTTAGTTGAAACTGGACATTGACTATACCAGTCCTGCGCCACACATGAGCCCCAAACCTACAATGACGCCCCCACATTTTTAAAAGTGCCGGAAAAGGAGTCTTCAACCACCATTTTAGTTGAACTGGAACATTGACTCTACCGTGTCCTGGGCCACAGCATGACCCAGGGCCCGGAGTACAGTGGGTGCTGGTGATAGCCCAGCTGGGCGTCCTTCATCTATTAACACGCAGGTTTAAAAATGCCCTGATGGACGCAGCAGACGAAAACTGTTCGTACTGAAGCACAGTGGCGAAGCGGAAGGTGAGAACTCCAGCCTTCACCTCTGTACACAGTCCATACCTGGGTAGCGCTTGCCCCACCGTATGTAGTGTGGACCAATTGAGCTTCACATGGAAATACAGGTGGTTAACGCTCCTGTTACACCCGGTGCCCTTTATCTTGGCATTCTTTTTCTCATTTTACTCAACGTGCTGGAGGAAATGGTCTCTGTACTTTGTTCTCTGTCCTTTGCTCCATACTCCATGTCCTCTGAATAACCTACATCTGGTCAAGTTTTCCTGTACCTCCCTTGTACAATTTCAGAGGAATTTTTTTAACAGCTTATTTTGTACATGCAAGTTTTTTAGTACTTTAATTCTAGAAAACACATTTTTAAAATAGATGGAATCCCACCATGTCTTTGTTTCTCTTTTTTTCATTGTATTAAATGGGTTTTGTCTCAATACAGGGATTGATAGCTATGTTAAAGATCTTGCAAAAACAAGTCATTTTGCAATATGTGTCCATTAACAGTGTCCTACCTATTCCTTTTTTCTGACAGCACCATCACCCTTGAGCCACATTGACAATTGTGAAGAACAAAATGTCGTTAGAAACAACATTTTTTAGAATAGGACCTGTAGTATAGCTGCATGTCACAGCAAAATGCCCCCCAAAAATTCAAAGCATGACCCTTGAGCCACTTTGGTCAATTGTGAAGAACAAATGTCTGTTAGAAACAACATTTTTTTATAATAGGACCTGTAGTATTGCTGCATGTCACAGCAAAATGCCCCCAAAAAATATAAAAATGACTTCCTCAGCCACTGTGTAAAATTGTGAGGAGAAATGCCCTTAGAAGACACATTTCTGTTACAAAGGACCATGATTATTGCTGTATCTCACAGCTACATGACCCCAAAAAATGATAAATATGACTTCTCAGCCACTATTAAAAATTGTGAGGGAGAAAGCCACTTAGAAGCCACAATTCTGTTTCCAAAGGACCAAATTATAGCTGTATCTCACAGCAACATGACCCCAAAAAATTATAAATATGAAATTCTCAGCCACTAATTTAAAAATTGGGGAGGGAGAAATGCCACTTAGAAGTCACATTTCTGTTCCAAAGGACCATGAAAAATGCTGTATCTCACAGCAACATGACCTCAAAACCATTGACAATGCGAAAACTTCTTAAGATAAAGTGAGTAAATGGAATACGTGTTGTCATGAAACCTTGCTGTCTTTTACATCTCCTCACAGCAAAACCAGCAAAATGAACTGTTGGGAAAAGAGAAAAAAAATGCAGTAAGAAATGATCATTTAAAAAAAAGTTTTCAAGAGGACCATTTCTGTTTGAAAAGGAATGTGAAGTAGACTGGCAACTAATCGTGTGACCTCGGCAATGGGGGCCAACAACATCATCAGAGATCCATGCCTGAATTCATCTTGATGAAAGTCAAACGATCCACATTAATCTGTGGAAAGCCGGATGCGTTTGTCTGTAATGACTCCTCCAGCTGTGCTGAAGGTCCTCTCAGATATGACGCTGGCTGCTGGGCAGGACAACACCTCTATGGCGTGACGAGCCAGCTCGGGCCATTCGTCCATTTTGGATACCCAGAAGTCTATTGGGTCCGGAACACATGCAAAAACATCGGTGTTGAGACGCAGATAGTCGTGCACCATGATCTTAAGCTGATCTCTGTGTGTTGGATGTGTGCCCTGCATTGCATGCGTTGGTGAGGTGTTAAACAAAGATTGCCAGAGGTCACCCATTAGGCTTCTGCCACCTTGCCTGCTGCTGACGCTACGCCTACTTGGCACTCTACTTATGTCACGTCTCTGATGTTTGTTCCACCACGTGACATTTGGGGAACGTGAAGCAGACCTAAAAGATGTCCCAGTTGACAATCAGAAGGTCCCAT
>JAODAL010063278.1:0-19328 GCA_025379985.1 Phyllomedusa bahiana
CTCTAACTGAATGTAATAGTAGAGCCGTCAGCCAATGACATGAAAGGAGGAGGAATCCAATCCGACCAGCACTGGGGAACTGTGTTTACAGAAACAGAAGATAAGGCAGACTGTGAAAACAAAACAGCTTTGCTAATGATATCCAATTGCAAAGTTGCTTGTTTTCACTGTCCCCTTATTCTGAAGACCATTTAATGAAACGATACAACCCCTTTAACTTTATTCCTATCTCTAAAATTTATAATAACAGAAAAAGTATAATAGTAGATATGATCAAAAACTCCAAATAAAATAGACATGAATGTAATGCTGAGTCATTTAGAGAAAAGCATTTAAATGTATTCTCAAAAATATTTCAGATTTGTGTTCATAAAATTTATTTAAATTTTGCATAAAAATCCATTTATGTCTAATTAAATTTAATAAAAGAGAAAAAAGGATAGCAATATTCCCAATGTCATGAAAAAATCAGTTATTAAATCTTACAAAACATAAATTAAACATCTGGTAAATATGTTTTTAATGGAATGACATGCATATCTAACCAAACATGCCAAGAGCTGGATTTACACACAACGCTTTGATGTGTTTTCAGAATAATTTTTCACTGCTTTCTTTGTTAAAAAAAATGCTGCAATTAGATGTTATTTTATACTCTATAAGAAATATTGGAAAGCCTACATATACAACATTTTTATTTTTGTTGTGTTTTTAGGGTCACGGAAAAAATGCATGTATGTAAAATGCTATAAATGTAGACATATTTATATATTGCTATAGACCAGAGGTTCCCAAACTTATTAGGTCTACACACATTTAAAAGAAAATGGCAAAAAAAAGTTAAAATGCATTTGGTCATGGTTTTTGCCTAATAAAAAATGCACAAAAACACCATGAAAAATGCGGTGTTTCTAAAACATTCTGTGTGAAACCAGTCTTAAAGCATGTTCACACAGGGTAGATATGCTGCCGACAATTTGCAGTGGTAAGCAGTGCCAGCAAAGTGATAGACATTTAAGAAATCTCATTCATATGCTGTGACAAAATTCTTCCTAGTGTCCACATATAAAAGGATCTGCAAATTTACTTGCAAACTGTTCAGCAAATCCAAACAACAGAAGAAAAATTGCTCAGGTGCATACTGTCATGGCTGCAACACACATGTAAACTGACAGAAATGAACCAGCAGCATTCTGCATGACCCTAAGTAACGCCTACCCTTGGCTATCTATGTCCAATGTACCCAAACCCATTCACCCCCCAAGAAGACACTGAGACATGGGTTTAATAAGTTGGCCACAGCAGCCATTTTATTAACAAACAAATAACAACAGAAATACCTACACGCAAAGGGGTACAGAAACCCTCAAATACCCCTATTGCCCCATTATCCCTTCCCAAAAGCCTACTTGGCACCATCCATAACTAACTTGGGGCTGAGGTCCTTGGAGCTGTGATTTCCCAAAAAACCATGGTCTGACGAAAACTCCTTCTCCTTCTCTCTCCTCAGCCATTGCACCCAGCCGTCAACCCCCGGCTTCAAGGCACCAAAAGCCACCTCAGGCGGCTAACCATTCTTGCCCGCTCCCAAGGACTCTGCCCTGTGGAGCCCCAAACCTTCGCCAGACTGGGCACTCACCAACTGGGAGCAAAGCGGAGCCTGACTCCCCCACTACTTTCCACCAACTCCAAGGACCCCAAAACCCGCCACACCTAGCGCACGTGTCCCCTTACGAGCGCAACGCCCCCAGCAGCCCCAAAGCTCTCTTGATTCCACCACGAATGTCCAATAACCAAAGATCCAACCCAATGGCGTTCAAGTGAACACCATCCCTTCGCCAAAACTCCCCTTCACCCGGCTCCAACTCCCTATGCCGCACCACAAACCCCCCATTCATAGCCACAAAGGACGCCAGAGCCCTGTTAACCTTAATTCTAGCCCGATTAATGTCCGGAACAGACTCCGAGTGCCTCCACGCTAGCCTAGGCACAATATCCGACCACACCATTGTCATTCTAGGATAAAGGGACCATAAGCTCAACACGTCATGTCGCATGTCCCTGATTAACTCCCGCAAAGGTCGCATCCCCAGATCATTGCCCCCAGTGTGAAAGACCACAAGATCGGGCGGCCGATCCCAGCCCACTAAACACTGAAAATCCGACAGAACTTGACTCCAAACCCTTCCATGCTTGCCAATCCACCGTACTGTCGCGACCTCCTCCAGAATTCCGAGCTGGCGGCCACTCGCCCGCAGCACCCTTCTCTGGGCACCCCAATGCACGAACGAGTGACCGTAGATCCAAACCAGGAAACGCCCTGTAATGAAAGTGTAATACAAAACAGCAACACATTTCATAAGGAGGAGCAAACCACGGCCCCCCAACTATCTGTGTTTATTATCCTAAATCCAACATACCCCCCCACTATAACTGCACAAGATGCGGGCGGATGTATAACCGATAACGATCGGATTCCCATCTGCCTATCTTGCGCACCGCAGCCGCGTCCAACCCCCAACCAGCCGCCTACGTGGCGGCACCAATACGGAAAGAGTGTGGCGCAAATTGCGCCGGATCCAACCCCAAATCCCCCAAGCAACGGCGAAATAATGCCGTGAACTGAAATCGGGATAAGAAACTACCGTCCCAATGAACCAGCAAGGGGCCGGGCGCCTCACCACGCTGCCCAATAAAATTCTCAAAGCAATGCACCGGGCACATGATCGCCCCCCGACCGCTCCCAGGCGCACCAACTTCCCTCTGCCCGCCTGATCCGTTTTTGACCTCCGGATGCGAACTTGAAGACCCCCCAAACGCAACTCTGCGTCCTCCAGACGCAAACCCCCGGCCACCTTCTTACTCTGACAAATAAGCTCTCCAATCCAAAACGCCCCAAAAAAGGCCAAAGAGAACGCAAGGCGAAACAAAGTAACCTCAAAACTTGAAGAACAGACATCCAACAACTTCTGCCCTAGTTTCTCTAAAAGCTGAAACACCACTGGGCGACGCCTATCCGCCCGCGAAGGCCCCCTTCTATAACCCCTCAAAGCCTGTTGCACCCCAAAGGATTTTGTAACATCCACAAGGCCCCGAACCTTTAAACCAAAAGCCAAGGCCGATACAAATCGCGATACCTTGGAAACCGACCATCCCTCATTGGCCGCGTGCCCAATACAGCTAAACAGTGCCGCCGCCATCTCTTCGTGTGTAGAAAAAGGACCCACTGTTTCCAACCAGCGTTCCCACCGCTCCCACGACGCAACGTAGGCATCCCAGGTTCCTTTTGCTAGCGCCGATCGGACCAACCGGTTTGCGGAATCATAACCAAGGTCCACAATTCCTCGGGGCACTCCGTTCCCAATTCTGCCGCTTCCGGAGCCAGTTCCCGGAAGTGATCCAACTGTGAACGAGATAAAGCATCGGCCAGGACATTTTTGACCCCTGGAACATGTGTCGCCACCACCCATATATTTAACTCCAAACACCTCAACACCAGCCGTCGCAACAAACAAAGAACTGGTGGAGAATTGGCCGATACAGAATTAATCGCCTGAACCACTCCCATGTTATCACAATTGAAACGGATCTTCCAGTTCCTAAACTGTTCGCACCAGATTTCCACCGCCATCACTATCGGGAACAGCTCCAAGAGAGCCAAGTTCCTGCCAGCCCCGCCTCCACCCAAGACCCGGGCCAAAGCCCCGCACACCATTCCCCTTGACATTAAGCTCCAAAACCCACAATCCCAGCCGCATCAGTAAAGATTTCCAAATCCGCATTCGAGACTGCCCTGTCCAAAATAATAGATCGCCCGTTATACCGTTCCAAAAAGGAATGCCACACCCTCAAGTCCTTTTTCATCCCCCCAGTCACCTGAATAAAATGATGCGGGGCCTGGACCCCCGCTGTTGCCCCCACCAATCGACGAGAAAACACCCTTCCCATGGGCATGATGCGGCAAGCAAAATTCAGCTTGCCCAAAAGGGACTGTAAGTCCCTCAGCATTACCTTTTTGCTCGCAAGAATCTTCCCTATTTCCCGCCTCATATCCCCCAGCTTTTCTTCCGGGAAGCTACATTCCATGAGCAAGGAATCGATCCTAATGCCCAAGAAATTAATAGCCGTAGTCGGGCCCTCCGTTTTTTCAGGGGCCAATGGGATCCCAAAATGACCCGCTACCCATTGCATTGATGCCAACAGCGACCCGCATACCTCTGAGTCCGCTGGGCCAATGCAGAGAAAGTTATCCAAGTATTGGATGACGGAAGGCACCCCCGAAACGTTCCGGACCACCCATTCTAAAAAAGAACTGAATGCTTCAAAATAGAAGCATGATATCGAACACCCCCTCGGTAGACACCGGTCGACATAAACCCCCCCCTCCCAAAACCAACTCAACAGTCGCGCACTATCCGGTTGTATCGGCAAAAGCCGAAAGGCGGATTCAATATCCATCTTGGCCATGAGAGCCCCACGGCCATACTTCCTGGCCCAGCGAAGCGCTGCATCGAACAATGTATAGACTACCGAACAGAGTTCGGGGTCAATAACGTCGTTAACCGATAAACCTTTTGGAAATGACAAATGATGAATCAGCCTAAACTTATTGGGTTCCTTTTTTTGGGACCACCCCCAAAGGAGAACCCACCAAATCAGGAACCGGCAAGGATGCAAACGTGCCCGCCATCCTGCCTTGTGCAACCTCTGTGGCTACTGTATCAGTTACCACCCCAGAGTGTAACCGCGCCGACCGCAGATTCCTCATTGAGAAAGGAACTACATGAGCAGGCGACGGGATACGAAAACCCTCACTAAACCCTTCCTGTAATAACACCACCGCCGACCGATCAGGGTGCCTATTTAGGTACGGAACCATCGCGTGGATGTTCACCGACATCACTCACTTGAGGAGCACCAGCCCCTTTTCCCTTTTGCATGCATCACGACGCCCCATGAGATGCTGCACTGCACACGGAGCAGATGTGCTTAAAGCGGCAGCCTGTCCCAAACCGACACTGATTGTCGTTAAATTGCCAGCAGATCCCGGCCTTAAATCCCCCCTGGGAACCGCCCCCAAATGACCCAGTACCCCCCTGCTGCCCGGAGCCACCAGGTCCTCCCTGAAAGGGCTGACCATAACCCGTGGGAGCCATAACTCGCAACCACAACCCGATGTCCTTATGATCCTATCGGATTGAAGGCCGCACCGCTTTTCGCTGACGAAATTGTTCGCCATAGCGGAGCCACGCCTGGCCCCCATAGACCCTCTGCACCTCCCCTATGGAGTCCATATAGCAAAACAATGCCGAACAGTGCTCCGGGGATTTTTCTCCAATGACGCTTGCCAAAATGGCAAACGTCTGCAGCCGATTTGTAAAGGTCTGCGGAATCAACTGCCACCTCCGTTTCTCCTTTTCTTCTTTTTTACTTTCATCCCATTTCCCTTTTGCTAAGTTAAATTTTTCAAGAGGGAGGAGGGAAAAAATCTCGACGTACTCGTCTTGCCAGATTTTTTCCTTCACCTCCTTCTTCAGGTGTGCACCTAACGGGCCCTCAAAACATACGTAGACCTCCCCTTTAGCCATATCATCCACGTGCACCCTATCCACCGCGTCCTGTTCGGTTTGCACCGAAACCGTCACCCCCTTAGCCTGCCCACTACCCGCTCCCAGCTCGCCCACCCCCATCGGACGGGGTAGAGGACCTCCCAAAGATGTCACTGCCGAACCCCATGCCGACAGCGTTGACGGCCCCGTCGGTCCGCTCGACCCCCTGGAACCATACCAACAGGTCCCTCAAACTAGCCGCCAACTCCTGCCGTGTCGGAAACCCCCCTCCCCCCCCCCGTCGGAGCTACTTCCACCGCCGATCCCTGTGACGAACACCCCGACAGAGACAATACACACATAGAAGACAACTCACCAGGCTGCACGGGAGCTGTGTTCCTGCTAGCCACACTGCCTGATCCCTGAAGACGGTCACCCGGCTCTCGGTCGCTGCCGATTCCACCTCACAATTCAACCTCCGAAGGCCGTCGACTCCGGACTAGATGGACCTCCGACCGAAGCCGCTCGCCCAGTTCCCTCGGCGGAGGGCCCCCACGTGGACCCCCTAGTCGGTTCACAGGCTCCAGCCTTCCCAGACCGCATGCCCACCACTCTTCAGCGCCTCGAGTAGGTCGCACACTGCTTCCTGCTGCGAAGTCCTCAGGATCCACATCCCACCGACAATCCATGGCGTGCCCCCCGACTGGATCCTCGTCAAAGGGCCCCGCCGCTGGTCCCGACGCCTCGACGACAATGTGTATTGCAGCTTGAACCTGCGCTATTTTTTTCATGTTCATTCTCTTTTCATTTGTTTGCATGGGGGAATGGTTGCCTCCTTATTGGTTGTATATTGTACATATCTTTCCTGGAAGGTTTCAATAGAACTGAACATAGCTGGAACCAATTCACCCTGAAAGTTGGAGGGTCTGGTTTAGCCATGAAAAGAGTGGTAAGTCTGTTTAAAAATCGGAACTCAATTAAAATGAGGTTACCTTGGGGTGAGTAAATGGACAAGAAGCTCAAATTTTAATATATGCTAGATAAAGCAGAATGGCAGTTAAAACTAATTCATATATTCAGTGTTTTTTTTCGCGTATCATGGCGTTTGCAGAGTGCTACTGTTTTCTTTTATTCTGGCAGCATAAATACTGAGATAATAGGGGAACATTCATCAATACTGTCTAACTCTAAGGCCATGTTCACACGGCTTACAATGGGCCGTATTTCGGTCCGTAATTACACGCCGAAGTGCGCTAATTACGGGCTGAGAATGGCCCATTCATTACGGTAATCCACATTTCTCAGAGAGAACTATGGATTACGTCTCCTCTCCCTGCTCGGCGTATTCGCCGAGGGGGGAGATAATTGACATGTTACTTTCTAGCGGCGTATACGCGCCGTTAGTAATGATTATCTTTGGGCCGGCGAAGTGCCGGCCCCCAGCACCCCCCCCCCCGCCCGCCCCCGGCCACACGGCATGACTGCGGGGCGTAATTACGTCCCGCAGTTAACCCGTGTGAACATAGCCTAAGACAGTTTTAAGTTAGACTAGACAGTCTTATAATGCTCCATATTTATTATAGTGTCGGGTCGCAGATGCGCTCGTTCCTCTGCCTGTCCCCCTTCACACTTACCCGGCCGCGCTCCTGCTGCAGTCTCTGTCCCGCGGCGTGCATGGCCCAGCTCCCTAGGGCGCGCACGCGCCAGCAGTGTTAAATTTAAAGGGCCAGCGCACCGGTAATTCGCTATTGCCAGTCACAGCCCCTATTTAAGCCTGCCTCTACCTGGTTACCCTGCCGGATCTTTAGTGCCTTACCGCCTACTGAGAAAGCGTTCTTTGAGTCTCGTCCTGATTACCGTGTACCGTACCTTCTTGCCTCCGTCTCTTGACCACGAACCTTTGCCGCCTGCCCTGACCTTATTGCCTGTCCCCGACTACGAGCTGTCGATTCTGTACCACGCTATATCTCAGCTGCCACCGCAAGCAAGTCACGTCAGGGGTAGTGACCTGGTAGACTCCCGCCGCAGCAAGTCCATCCCGCTATGCAGCGGGCTCTGGTGAAAGCCGGGACCTACTTAGATTCCGCTCCCTGGAGAGGCTAACACCATCGCTTGCGGTGGTCCAGTAGATCCACTACTGCGAACCGTGACACTACCGCAGGATAAAACTGTGTAGTCTAACTTCACACCATTTTTAAATTGGCTTACTTTATAGGGCTAACTGCGCCCAAATTTTGGCGCATTTTTGGTCCATGACATCACACTAAGCCACACCCCTTCTCCAGTGAAACCACCCCCTTTGACCAAGGCAACAACCCCTTTGTCAGATAATCGCAGAAAACACATCATAAATGTGGTGTAACACATGTTCTAACTCCATTTTACATTTTTCCTGAGACATATCCGCCATTTTGTTCTAACTCCACTGAGGCAACATGGTGAAATAGCACTGGTCATCTCTTATCATTAGTACACAATGATTCCATTCCACAATTGTTTACTGTGAAAAAGTATCAAGACCTTGAAACTTCAAAGCCCTGTAGTGAAAATTTGAAAAAAGTGGAGTTAGAACATTCTGGAGAAGTGGTATGACATTATTTTTGGCGCAAATTGTTTCAGAATTCTGGCGCAACTTTCTTGATAAGTGTCCCTCAATATCTCTAGAGGACAGGTGTCAAACTGCCGGCCCTCCAGCTGTTGGGAAACTACAACTCCCATCATGCATTTGTATAATCTATAATAGTAGGCATGATGGGAGATGTAGTTTCCCAACAGCTGGAGGGCCGGCAGTTTGACACCCCTGCTCTAGAGGAATGTTGTGTATGTTCCCCGAATAAACATAACTAGTGTCGAGCGATTTTTATCGACAAAGTTGAAATCGGCAAGGTTTTTATGGTGATCGAAATTTTCAGATAATGCGATATTTAGGTTAAAATCTGTGCATCCATTTTAAGATCGGAGCCCATTTTCGGCGCTTCCCTGTATTTTGGCGGCAGCAAATCAGTTACGAATCAGAGCAGGGTGAGATGTGTGTGCGACGTCGATGGACTGGATGTGTATGGTTGCGATGGCTGGAAAAATCATGACCTACGTTCTTACACATAGAACAGCCCTTCACTGTTCTGACCTTAGTGTTCTCAGCGTGCTTTAATAGAACATAGGACGTGCGCCTCTTGCCTGTGGCCAACACGCTCCAGGCGTATTTAGTCTATTTCTGCACAGAGAACCTCGGTATATCTAGCTGATGATCATTCTAATTTAGTTAGATTAGTAGATTTGAAGATTTTATTGTAGTTAGCTAGCGAAATTGTAATGCCAGCTAATATACTGACTGTAAAGTCACGGGACTGAGAGCGGGGGGGTGGAGCCCGCGGGCGAACCCAGACAAGCTCTATCTATAAAGAACCACGGGATAAAGTTCACCAAGACTTAGTGTAGACTTTGAATCTGCAAATATCATTTATTATTAACAGTCTTGTATTGTAAACTATTTCCTGGTTATTGGGCAGCCTGAATTGTATATCTCGGATACCACATCATTTCTAGATAACTGCCAGGTCTCTTTGTTAGGTGCAATAACTCCACTTTTATTATCAGTATTTTACATTTCAGATAGGTGTTTCATTCTTCAATATTACCCATTCCAACTGTGTTGTTAGTCCATCTTGCCAGTTATAAATTACAATCCTGCCAATCCTTGTAGTCTGCAACAGGTGTTTGTTGCCAAACAATTAAGTGTTGTGTATCATACCGAAAACATAACGATTACGTGTTTTTGACTTTTGCGCACCCAGCTTGTTTTTCATTGATGCAGCCATTCAACGTAAATCATTAAACAGCAATTCTGTAGTCATCCACAGGTGAATTGAAAGGTGCAAAAAATTACCCGTGTATTTACGAAAAAATTACAGTATACGTTGTTTTTTGTCTTTTGCGACACCAGATTTTGTTTCATTGATCGCAGCATTCCAAGTAATCTTTAAAACAGCAATTCTTTAGTCACCACAGGTGAATTGAGAAGGTGCAAAAAATACCGCTGTATTATACGAAAACATAAGAGATACGTGTTTTTTGACTTTTGCGCACCCAGCTTTGTCATGATGCACGCATCCACGAGAAAATTTAAAACGCAATTCTATAGTCACCCACAGGTGAATTGAAAGGTGCCAAAAAATATACAGTGTATTATACGAAAACATAACAGATACGTGTTTTTTTGCACTTTTGCCCACGTCCAGCATTTGTTGATAGACACCTTGCAGTTAAATTTGATCCAGCAATTTTGTTTTGATTAGAGGATTTGAGAATTAGCTGTAATTTGCCGTCTTTTAATAAGAGACTTTCCAAAACTTTTCCCTACCTTCTCAAAAAATTTTTTATATTTTCTGAACATGGAGCGATATGCAGGGCGGGTAAGCGAGCAAAGAGGGGGGTAGCACATGGAGGTAGAGGTTACGAGAGAAGGTGCCTCCTTCCAGTGTGGCGACAACACGCATTGCTAGCGAGAATCGTCAGTTTGCAGACCGGTCAGGTCCTGTCATCGATGGGTCAGGGCCCTCGTGATCTAAGTAACGAAACATCCGTCGCACATCTGTCCTTTCAGCTGGTTAATGCAACTGCATCTAGCAGTACTTAAATCTCGTCCTGCCCAGTCACGGCCACAAAATGTCGTCACTCAGCATCATCTCAGCATACGCTCAACATGAAGAGGCCCAAAATGTCAATCGTGTACCACACTGGTTGGAATAATCCCATTGTGCCGACAGACCTCTTGATGAAAAATGCGGTTGGCGTCAGAAGGCTGTTAAAAGATCAAGAGGATGATTTAGTCTGCTCTGACGCCCCAGTTCTGATGCTCTCAGAGGAGGTGAAGGAAGCCGTGTCAATCGGCAAAAATCATGGAGGTCGGCAACGCTTGCAGTGCCCCTTTGCTTGTAGCCCCGCAGCTTCTGATGCAGAAAGTCAGGCACGACCAAGTAACCTGTGTTGATGATGATGATGATGGACGACATTGCGGGATCCATTTCCTGGTCTTTTCGCAGAAATTTGCTTGCGAGCGCTTCATCCAGTGGACGAGGGAGGAAGACGATGGAGGTAGGTGTCAATACCGGGTCCCGCAAAAAAGGGTTCGAGGGCTGGTCGCAGAACGTCCGCTGATATGATTCCTTCCAGCCAACGGTAAGCGCCACAAACCACGCTCCTCGACTTATCGCCATCAAAAAGGTCCAGGACCTTCTAAGCCTGCGGCCTTCTTTGAGCAAGCCTCTGATTACCCAGCGATGTATATGACATGCACTTTGCCGTAAAACGCATAAGTAGGGCAAGAGGACCTTAAGTGGTTAACCACACACCAACATGTTCTAGTCAAATGCCAGAGTAATGCATGAGTTAATAATGGAGGGAACACTTGGCAAACAAAAGCGCCAGACAGAGCCGGGCCTCCATACCACTGTCACAACCCTCTGTCTCCGGCCTCCTCCCGCCACCACCCAGACGTTTCCTCAAGTGCCATGTCTCTAGAGTCAATGCATCAGGGATCAGCCTCAGCTTCAGACCCCCACCGTCGCCGGAGTACCAACAGCTGCACCATGAGCCCATCCTACCCCTTCTCCTGTCCACCAGTTTGACGACCTGCACGCCGGTACAGCGGCCAAGTCTAGCAGACCAGCTTCTGTCTTCCAGTTTGGGAGCAGAAGAAACACTTTACCCAAACCATCCACAAGCCAAAAAGCTCTGAATGTCAAGCATTGCCAGGCTTTTGGCTTGGAAATGTTGCATTTCAGTCTGGTGGACAACAGATGGGTTCCGCCACATACATGGCCCTCGCCCTGCCCCCAATACCAGAAGGCGAGCACGGCATTTTCTATGCCAGCAAAAGCCGTCCCTGCTGGCCAGCAAGTGTCATCTAAAATTTCAAGCCCGTTGTCTGCATCTGTGTCCGGAAAAGTCCATCTAACACCAACAACATGGACTAGTAAGCACGGCACAAGGTCCCCCTATATCTCTGTGACAGCTCTATGGGGTACGCTGGGTGATGTCTTTCTGGCGGGTGACGGTTGGCCTCTCAGGCTCGGCGCACCTCTATCAAAACCGCTGGGATGGTGCAGGGATCTTTCCCCCAGGTACTCTGCGTGGCATCTCGTGCCCAGAGATCACCCAGGACGATGTTTGAAATTTATCCTGCCTTGGAGACCGTCCACACAACAGGCTCCAGGACTCGGAGCTGTGGACGGCTCTCCGCAAGGAGGACCCGATGCGCTGGCTGTGGGTGCAAGAACCTTGTGCAGCAAGGTGGTGTGAGATAACGGGCGAAATCTGCTGGCCGCCCTTAAGATCGTAGGTGGAGCACATCCCTTGACTGGGCACATGTCATGAACATATGTCGTCCTCAGAAACTTTCTTAAGAGATATCCGGGTCTGACTGCTGCTGAAGAAGGATCGAGGTTCTCGAGTTCCCGCACTTACGCAGTTAGCACCCTGCTTGCGTCCCGCCTGGCTGCGTTGCCTGGCGTCAGCTCGGCCTCCCCTGTCAACCGTCTCATTGTTGGACGTGGCAACAACGCTGGAATTCCACCCTCACATGCTCCACGCCGAATTCTGGGTGCCAGCGCAATGCCAATTACGCTAGTACGAAGTAGGACACATGGCACTACATAGCAGCGGTGCGGACTCGGGGTGTTGAGCCATGCGAGAGTGGAGGCAGGTGAAAGAGCTCTGCACCATCCTTGCCAGTTTTGAAGAAGCCCACCAAAATGGTCAGTAGCGGACGATGCCCTTGTCAGCATGAGCATTGTGGGTGATCTTCGTTCTGGAATGGACACGATCGTTGCACACTCTGAAACATATGGTCCCGCCACGACGGAGGAGGAGAACGGTCACAGATGCAGACACGGAGCCCTTTCTCTTCCGTTTAAATCCACACAGGCCCGCAGATTCTCAATATTATCGGTCTTATTAAGGCAGTGGTTCAGGGTCCAGAGATAGTAGCATAGGCGGCACTCAGCCTCAGGGTGCTCATCTTGAGGCAAGTCAGGGCTGTGTTGATGATGTGCCCTGAGAGGAAGCGGAGAAGGAGGAGGAGGAGGTATTTTTCCTAGACACCGCGACGTCCCTGCCTTGGAAAGAGGTTGGCGTTGAAATTTGAGGCAGATGAGGAGATGAGTTTGTAGTGCCCCTCAACCCAGAGGTTGGAACTCTAAGGCTTCCATCTCTCACATGACGGTGCTTGGATGCTCCATTTCCTCCAACTGAATCTCGCATTAAGGCATCAAAATGAACAAAGTTTACCTGGGTGGCACCCTCCTAGATCCCCGGTACAAAACAAAAACTCAGCACTTTCCTTCCACCACACCCAAATAGAGAGTAAAATGCAGGAAATGGAGACCTTGACAGATTGATCTAACTGGAGACATTGTTGAGTCTGCTTCAATCGTTTCTTCAAATGTCACGGTGTGGAACAACGCCCAGCGACGTGACTGCAGTAGAATGTGCCCACAGTAGGCGTTTGCGGCAGCAATCAGGCAAGTGCCAGAGCACCTACTTGGAGTGACTCTGGCAATCTATATTTTCCACCTCACCAACGCAATGCAATGCAGGCCACACATACACACCCAGAGACCAGCTTAAGATCATGGTGCCACGACTATCTGGCTTCAACACGATGTTTTTGGTACTGTGTTCCGACACAATAGACTTTGGGATATCCAAAATGGTCGATTAGGCCCTAGCTGGACGCCACGCCATAGAGGTCAGTGTTGTCCTGCCAGAAACAGCCAGCGTCATATTGAGCGGACCTTCTAGCACAGCGAGGAGTCATTACAGACAAACGCATCCGGCTTTCCACAGATATGTGGATCGTTTGACTTTTCATCAAGATGAATCAGGCATGGATCTTGATGATGTTGTGGCGCCCAATCTGCATTACCGGAGGTCAACGTTTAGTTGATGGTCTACTTCACATCCTCTCCAAACAGAAATGGTCTCTTGAAAAACTAGTTTAAAATTATCATTTCCTTACTGGCAATTTTTATTCTTCAATTACCAACAGTTAATTTTGTCTGGTTTTGCGAGCCAATGTGAGAGAGATAAAAGACACCAAGGTTTCCATGACAAAACCATATTCCAGTTTACTCACTTTACTCTTTAGAATTTTTCACATCTGTCAATGGTTTTGGGGTCATGTTGCCTCACAATTTTTAAATGTGGCCTGAGAATCTGGGAATCTATATTTATAATTTGTTTGGGGTCATGTTTGCTGAGAGATAAAGCTATAATCATGGTGCTTTGGAACAGGAAATGTGGGACTTCTAAGTTGGCCATTTCTCCTTCCCAATTTTTAACTGTGGCTTGGAGAAGTCATATTTATAAATTTTTTTTATTTTTTGGGGTCATGTTGCTGTGAGATATAAAGATATAATCATGGTCCTTCTTGGAACAGAAATGTGGCTTCTAAGTGGCATTCTCCCTCACAATTTTTAACTGTGGCTGGTAGAAGTCATATTTATAATTTTTTGGGTCATGTTTTTTTTTTTGCTGTTTTTTTTTTGAGAGTACAGCAATATCATGGTTCCTTTGGAACAGAAAATGTGGATTCTAAGTGGCATTTCTCCTTCACAATTTTTAACAGTGGCTGAGAAGTCATTTTTATAATTTTTTGGGTCATCGCTGCTTTGAAATGACGCAATACTTCAGGTCTTATTCTAAAAATGTTGCTTCTAACAGGACATTTTGTTCTTCACAATGTCAAGAGTGGCTAAAGGGTGATTGGTGCTGTCAGTAGGTAGGACACTGTTTTAATGGGACACATATTGCAAATGACTCTGTTTTGCAACGAGATCTTTAAACATAGCTATCATATCACTTTATTGAGTACAACCCATTTAATACAATTAAAAAGAAGAAACAAAGAAATGGTGGGATTCTATCCGATTTTTAAAAATGTGTTTCTAGAATTAAGTACTAAAAAACTTGCATGTCAAAATAGCTGTTAAAAATTCTCTGGAATTGTACAAGGGAGGTATAAGAGAATACTTGACCCAGATGTAGGTTATTCAGAGGATATGGGAGGAGTATGGAGCAGGACAGAGAACAAAGATAATACAGTGACCATTGCCTCCAGCACATGAGGTAAAATGACGAAAAAGAATGCCAAGATAAAGGGCAACCTGGGTGTATAGGAGCGTTAACCACAGTATTTCCAAGAGAAGCTCAATTGGTCCCACTCATACGGGAGGGGCAAGCGATATATGGTATTGACTGGTGTAATGAGGAAGGCTGGAGTCTCACTCTTCACGCTTCCGCACTTGCTTCAGCACATGACAGTTTTCTTTTGATGCGTCATAGGGCATTTTAACCTGCGTGTTAATGATGACGGATGCAGCTTGGGCTGTTTTCAACAGCACCACTGTAACTCCGCGCCCTGGGTTCATGACTGTGAACCAGGACAGTTATTAGTCAATGTCCTCGTGAAACTAAACTGCGTGGTTTGAAAGACTCCTTTTTCCGGCACTTTTTTTAAATTTGGGGGTCATGCTGGTACTGGGCTCATGCTGTGGCCCGGACAGGTTATAGTCAATGTCCAGTGAAAACTAAAATGGTGGTTGAAAGACTCCTTTTTCCAGAGCACCTTTGTAAATGTGGGGGAGGGTTATGACAGGTTTGGGGGGGCTAATGCTGTGGCACAGGACAGGTATTATTCAATGTCCCAGTGAACTACTATGGTGGTTGAAAGACTCATTTTTCCGGCCACATTTTACAATGTGGGGTCATTGCAGGTTTGGGGCTCTTGCTGTGGGCCCAGGACCAGGTATAGTCAATGTCCAGTGAAAACTAAAATGTGGTTGAAAGACTCCTTTTTCCAGCACTTTTGTAAATCTGGCGGGTTATGCTGGTTTGGGGTTCATGCTAGCTGTGGGCCACCAGGAAGGTTAGTTAGTCAATGTCAGTGATGAAATAAAATGGGGGTTTGAAAGACTCCTTTTTCCGGCACTTTTTTAAATGTGGGGGTCATGCAGAATTTGGGGCTCATGCTGTGGTCCCAGGACAGGTATAGTCAATGGGTCAGTGAAAACTAAAATGGTGGCTTGAAAGACTCCTTTTTCCGGACTTTTTAAATCTGGGGGGTCATGCCAGATTTGGGGCTCTTGCTGGTGGCCCAGGACAGGTATAGTCAATGTCCAGTGAAAATAAAACGGTGCGTTGAAAGACTCCTTTTTCCGGCACTTTTTAAACAGTGGGGCGTCATGAAGTTGGGGCTCATGCTGTGCCCAGGACAGGTGTATACAAGGTACAGTGAAAACTAAAATGGTGGTTGAAAGACTCCTTTTTCCAGTCACTTTTATTCTGGTGGTTCAGACAGTGTTTAATGGTCATACCGTGGCCCAGGACAGAGACAGTATATGTCCAGTTCACTAAAATGGTGGTTGAAAGAATCCTTTTTCCGGCACCTTTTTTTATCTGTGGTAAGAAAGGGTTTAAGGGTCATGCTGCAGTTCCAGGTACTGGAGTCTTAGTCAATGTCCAGTTGCAGTTCAACTAAAAATGGGTGGTTGAACAGACTCCTTTTTCGGGCACTCTTTTATTCTGGGGGGTCAGAAGTGTTTAATGGTCATACTGCGGTCCAGGACGTTCTTGTCAATGTCCGTGAAACTAAAATGGTGGTTGAACAGATCTATTTCGACCCACATTTTTATATTCTGTGGGTACGGTCAGACAGGTTAATGGTCATTTCTGCGGTACAAGGACAGATATAGTTAGTGTCCAGTGAACTAAAATGCTGGTACAAAGACTCTTTTCCCGGCACTTTGTAATCTGGGGGGTCAGACAGTTATTGATCATACTGCGGTCCAGGACAGTTCTAGTCAATGTCCAGTGTCAACTAAAATGGGGGTTGAAAGACCTTCCTTTTCGGCACTTTTTAATCTGGGGTAATGCAGTATTGCGGGCTCATGACTAGTGGCCAGGACAGGGATAGAACTACAATGTCAGTGAAACTAAAATAAGTGGTTGAAAGACTCCTTTTTCCCGGGGCACTTTAAAATGTGGATGGTTCATGCAGGTTTGGGGCTCATGCTGCGTTCCAGGACAGGGATATTCATGTCCAGTTTAAGTAAAATGATGGTTCAAATCATACTGCCTTTCTGGACTAATTTTTATTTGTGGGTCATTGCAGGTTTAAAGGGTTCATGCTGTGGTACAAGGAAGGGGATTGGGTAGTCAGAATGGATGTGTGATATTTTCTGTGGATTTTATAGCAAAGTGTTGTGCTAAGATGTAACGACCGGTATCCATTTGGACTGTTGTGGATGTTATTCCAAGCTTCTCCAGCCCCTGTTTGGTAGTAATTAATGAAGGCTGTGGTTGCTCTCCAATAGAACTTTATATGGTCATGCTCTAATCGCTGTCATATCGAAAAACCTTATCGATGGTGGCCGACTATCGACTATCGCTCGATGTCGATAGCCAATGTAATCGCTCAACACTAAACATAACCAGTGCAGGAAATATTTTTGCTGATTTTTTAGGCACTTTGCTTGTGAAATAACAAAATAATGATAAAACCGTGTAAGGAATGTACAAACAAAGGGCCACAGGTATGAAAACTGTGTAGGTCTAAGACTTTCTTTGTTGCCCATAGCAACCAATCAGAGCTCCCCTTTCATTTCATATTGTGCTCTAAAAAAAAATAAAGGGGAGCTCTGATTGGTTGTATAGGAAACAAAGAAAGTTTACACCTATTTTGTTTTCAACATGCCCCCCCAAAAATCCCCAGAAACACATTCGCGACTTACTATAGGGGGAATTTTCGCTGCAATTTTTAAACTTCAAACACTGAAATAATTTAGTTAAAAGGTTGGTAGAGGGAAGTAATTTATAGAATGGGTAATTTCATGGACTCTGGGACAATATAGAACATTTTACAGTCTGTAAAGGCATGTTCACACGGCTTAAAAGGGGCCTATTTCGGTTCCGTAATTAGCGCCGAAGTGCCCAATTAGGGGCCAAAAGCCCCATTCATTACGGTAATTCACAGTTTCATAGAGAACTATGGTTTACTCCCCTTCCCCCCCCGGCGAACCCCGCCGGGGGGGAGAAAATTGACGTGAATTTCTACCCGCAAATACGCCCCGCTGGCAATTAAGTCAATGGGCGGCGAAGTGCCGCCCCCTCCACCCCCCCCCTCCCCCCCCACACGGCTTCCCAATCCCCCCTCCCCCCAACCAACAAAACACCACAAAAAAAAAAAACCCCCAAACACCCCACCGCACCAAACCCCCTTTCCCCCCCGGGTTTTTCATTTTCTGGGGAAACCCCCTTAAATTTTCAAAAAACGTGGAATTTCCCTCCTTTCCCCCGCCGGCGAATCCGGGGGGGGGGGAAAGTGACATCACATTATTTCGGCGTGACGCGGCGTGAAAATGTGTGTCTAGGGGCCCGGGCCCCCCCACCCCCTGCACGGCTGCCAGCGAATTGCGGGGTGAAATCCGGCCCCCGCAATTACGCCGGGGAATAACGTGTGAACATTGCCTTAAAGGAGTTGTCTCCCCACAGGGTTTCAAAAAAAATGCATGAAAAAAAATTCTCTGTCCCCTTCCTGGGGTTCCTACTAATTTGATAAGCTCCATGCTTGTACAGCTAAGTTGTGCTTTCAGATGCAAAATTTAATTAATTAGCTTCTCAAATATGGAAAAGGGCTTCTTTTCTGATCCCCAAAAACCCAAAAACCCTAAATTTCAGAGCGTTTACTTGAATAAATCAAGCTTTTTCTGTTGGCAGCACAGGACACGACTGAACTGCCAAACCTGTGTGATGACTCACTCTCTGTTATCTCATTGAACAAACCCCCAGGGAATTTGTTTTACAGTAGGTTACGAGGGAACTGAAATACCATGGGGGGAAATAAATTCACTTGTATTCTTTAGGGAAAACAAGGAAAATGCAATATTTTTGGAAAATGTCTTTTTTTTGTTCCCTACAATTTGAAAGCTATTCTTTGTAGCGAGACAACCCCTTTAAGGCAAAAAGAGAAAGCAGTCGTCACTCACCGCTGATGAAATGTCTTCCGCACCTGTTCTTTTCAGCTTACACCAAACAGCTAGCATTCAGCCAACGCCCGGCCCACTGGCTCTCGGCAAGACCCCCAAAAAACATAAAAAATAACTGTGAAGTTACCCTGATCAAGGGGACAGATTTAGCCCAAAGGTTGGTGTATTGATTATGTACCCTCTGCACGTATGTATTAAATAAACACAGCACATATTTTGCACGAGTTCGCTGGTCTTCCTACTCATATGATATTCTGCTCACAACAGCTGTTGTTGACATTTGAACTATTGTTCTTTCACCAGGTTATTGATCCATTACATATAAGCCTTTGTACACTTTTAGCCAGTTATGGAATCTACAGTCTTACAAACAAGCTATCTGAAAAAAATATTGCCATTAATTTACATATTTAAAGGGGTTGTTCATTCAAAAAACTAGCTTTTAAACATTAGGACGGTAATTGAAGAGTTTTTCCAAATATATTGCTTTATTTGTTTGGCTTTGTTGAGGAGATAAGATAGATGCTATCAGCCTTCCAAGAGCAATACCTTTTTTTATTTTTCCATCGACATGGTCATATGCAGGCTTGCGATCCGTGAAGCTCCTGCCCTCTGTCAGACAGCACGGAAGGCAGAGAATGCCTTCCGGGTTGTCTGTGACGTCACGATGCCCGCTTGCCCCTGGGGCATGGCCCGGCATCGTGATGACAGTTGTCATAGGAACCATCATAGCAAC
>JAODAL010063279.1:0-19327 GCA_025379985.1 Phyllomedusa bahiana
CAGGCCCCACCATCCCAAACAAAAGGGGAAATGTCATTTGGCAATCAACAATTTTTGACAAATAGTAAAATTTTCTTTTTTAATGTGACTCGTACTTATAATAACAGTTCCTGCCATAGTAGACAATATATATTGATATAAGGAAAGGCCGAGGGGAGTTCACTCGCTTAAATGCCCGTGCGGCAAAGTGCAATGTTACAAACCACGTCAATAAGGTGCACTGAACACACAGTCACACAGCAGACCTACAGAGCAGGACTTCAGGCGAGCTTCAAATGGGCAGTGCCTCCAAAAAGTGAAAAAGTTTCCAAACCTCTGTTGCTAAACACTTTTATGAGTTAGGACACAAAGTTAGTGACCTGAAAATGGCGATTTCAAAGCATTGAGGCACATAAAGAAAGGGTTAAAATGCGCCTTTCACAAAGAAGTGTTTGGGATTTCCATCTCTACAATCGCGCCCCAAATAGGTTTAAACGCAAATGTAATACAACGCTTTGTACTGGGAGGTCGGGGTTAATTGCACCATATAAAGAAAGCCCCCTAAAGAGGGCTGCAACTGAAGAGGCTGCTCTTGAGTCCTCACTAGTGCAGGATATACGTCAGATTAAGGGGGTAACGTTAAGAATTCAATGTCTGATGATATTTAGAACAGGGTCTTGTCTACATATTTCAGGAACGTTAGCCATCATGGTTTGGCATTTACTAGTTTATTGGTATTTTACATATATGCAGTACCTACGTTTTGTAGACATAACACGGACCCGCGTAGCTTAAATCGGACGGGCTGAACAACAGGGGAACTTGACAAAGGGCGGACTCCGAAACGCGTTCGTTGGGGTCACCTCCTAGGATCTGAGAGGGCGGGGGAGCGCACCGCCTTCACTAACCTTTTGTGCCCCATTCTGAACGCGCTGAAAAAACGCATTACTACAGCAATAAATGCAGTTATGGGCGTTTCCCGAAAGACAGGTAAAACCCCAAGTTCCTTTTTTCCTTATACAAAAATATTGTCTACTACCGGAACGCTTTTATAATCGCACATGAAAGAAGAAAGGGTTTAAATATTTGTTACGAAACATATTCCCCCTGTTTCACATTTTAACCCTTATCAAGTTTTCCTCTCTCACATACAGACTACTGCTAATAGGTCACATAGGCAAAGCTGCTGTGGCTCCAAGCTCCAAGAAGACCTCACCTTGACCCTCAGATTTCCCCTAACTTTGTCAGGCCCCGTTTTCCCGCGTAGGTCACAAATGCCCCACCCTCCCTTTACTATAGACTGCTGTATACACCCCACACTATTACATTTGATCATGATTATCGCTTTATCCCTCTCCTTATCCCTCTCCCTTATCCCTCTCCTTATCCCTCTTCCCTCTCCCTTATACCTCTCTCCCTTATCCCTCTCCCTATCCCTCTCCTTATACCTCTCCTTATACCTCCCCTTATACCTCCCCTTATCCCTCTCCCTTATTCCCCTCCCTACTAACCCTCCCTTATCCCTCTCCCTTATCCCTCTCCCTTATCCCTCTCCCTTATCCCTCTCCTTATCCCTCTCCCTTATCCCTCTCCCTTATCCCTCTCCTTATCCCTCTCCCTTATCCCTCTCCCTTATCCCTCTCCCTTATCCCTCTCCCTTATCCCTCTCCCTTATCCCTCTCCTTATCCCTCTCCTTATCCCTCTCCCTTATCCCTCTCCCTTATCCCTCTCCTTATCCCTCTCCTTATCCCTCTCCTTATCCCTCTCCTTATCCCTCTCCTTATCCCTCTCCTTATCCCTCTCCCTTATCCCTCTCCTTATCCCTCTCCTTATCCCTCTCCTTATCCCTCTCCTTATCCCTCTCCCCTATCCCTCTCCTTATCCCTCTCCCTTATCCCTCTCCCTTATCCCTCTCCCTTATCCCTCTCCTTATCCCTCTCCTTATCCCTCTCCTTATCCCTCTCCTTATCCCTCTCCCTTATCCCTCTCCTTATCCCTCTCCCTTATCCCTCTCCCTTATCCCTCTCCCTTATCCCTCTCCTTATCCCTCTCCTTATCCCTCTCCTTATCCCTCTCCCTTATCCCTCTCCCTTATCCCTCTCCTTATACCTCTCCTTATCCCTCTCCTTATCCCTCTCCTTATACCTCTCCTTATCCCTCTCCCTTATCCCTCTCCTTATCCCTCTCCCTTATCCCTCTCCTTATCCCTCTCCCTTATCCCTCTCCTTATCCCTCTCCCTTATCCCTCTCCTTATCCCTCTCCCTTATCCCTCTCCTTATCCCTCTCCCCTTATCCCTCTCCCTTTATCCCTCTCCTTATACCTCTCCCTTATCCCTCTCCTTATCCCTCTCCTTATCCCTCTCCCTTATCCCTCTCCCTATCCCTTATACCTCTCCTTATCCCTCTCCTTATCCCTCTCCTTATCCCTCTCCCTTATCCCTCTCCCTTATCCCTCTCCCTTATCCCTCTCCTTATCCCTCTCCCTTATCCCTCTCCCTCATCCCACTCCTTATACCTCCCCTTATACCTCCCCCCCCTCCTCTCCCTTTCCCTCTCCTTATCCCCTCCTTATCCCTCTCCTTATCCCTCTCCTTATCCCTCTCCTTATCCCTCTCCCTTATCCCTCTCCTTATCCCTCTCCTTATCCCTCTCCTTATCCCTCTCCTTATCCCTCTCCCTTATCCCTCTCCCTTATCCCTCTCCTTATCCCTCTCCTTATCCCTCTCCCTTATCCCTCTCCCTTATCCCTCTCCCTTATCCCTCTCCTTATCCCTCTCCCTTATCCCTCTCCTTATCCCTCTCCTTATCCCTCTCCCTTATCCCTCTCCCTTCTCTCCCTCTTTGACATTCTCTCTCTCTCTTATCTTCTTCTTCTAATCCTCCTTCTCTCTTCTCTCTCTCTCTCTTCTCTTCTCTCTCTCATCTGCTCTTATCTCTCCTATCTCTTTCTCTCCTCTCTTCTGCTTAATCTCTATCTTTCCTCTCTCTCTTATCTCTGCTTATCTCTCATCTTCTCTTTTCTGTTCTTCTCTCTCCTTCCTTCTCTGTTTTTGTCCTCTTCTCTTTTACTGTAACTCTATCTCTCTCTCAACTCTGATAAACTCTCTCTCTCTCTCTCAATCATCTCTTTATCTACCATTGCTTCTTTCTCTCTCTTTCTTCTCTCTAGCTCTTATCTCTCTCTCCATATCTTCTCGTCTCTTCTAATCTTCTCTCTCTCCTCTTTTAATCTCTTAATCTCTTCTCTCTCTACTTCTAATACTGTCTCTTTTGTAATCTTCTTTCTCTTTCCTCTCTTGCGTCCCTCTCTCTCTTCCTCTTCTATCTCTTTCTTCTCTCTCTCTTCTTCTTCTATCTTCTTCTATCTAATCTTCTATCTTAAATCTCTTTTCTCTCTCTTCTCTCCTTCACTTTCTCCTTCTCTCTCTCTATCTTCCTCTTTTCTAATCCTCTCTTCTTCCTCTCTCTCTTACTCTTTCTCAATCTCCTCTTCTTCTCTTCTATCTAATCTAATCTATCCTTTGCTCTATCTTAATAATCTCCTCGCTTTCTCTCCTTTCCTGCTTTCTCTTATCCTAATCGTCTTCTACATCTATCTCTATCACTATCTCTCTATCTTCTTCTCAAATCACTTCTCTTCTCTCCTTCTCTTTCTATCTCTCTTCTTTTTCTATCTCTCTATCTATCTTATCACTCACTCTCTCTCTCTTCTCTCTCCTTCTTCTTCTTCCATCTCTTCTATCTTTTCCTCTTCTTCTATCTACTCTCTCTCCTAATGCTTTCTACACCTCGTATCTTTCTCTACTTCTATCTCTTCTTTCTTCTCTCTCTTCTCTATCTATCATAATCCTCATCTCTAACTAACTTCTTCTCTCTAATAATCTTCTCTCTGTTCTCTCTCATCTCTCTCTTATCTTTTCTTCTAATCTCCTTCTCTTTTCTCTCTAATCTCTATCTTCTCTATCTCTTCTTTCTCTTTTCTACCTCTTCACTCTCTCATCTTTCTTACTCCCTCTCTCCCTATCTTTCTAAAATCTCTCTTTTAATCTTCTATAATCTCTCTCTCTTCTTCTAATCTCTTTCTCTACTCTTCCTTCATAAATCTCCTCTTCTCATAATCTCTTCTTATCTCCTTAACTTTTCTTTCTCTCTCTCTCTGCTCTTCTTAATCTCCTCTCTCTCTCTCTCTATCTCTTTTCTGATAATCTTCTTCTTTCTCTTCTCTGTCTCTTTTCTCTGATCTTTCTCTCTATCTAATCTTCTATCTCTAATCTCTTCTACTATCTTTCTTCTCCTCTAGTCTTTCCTTCTTAATCTCTATCTCTCTCTCTATCTCCTTCTTCATCTAATCTTATCACTTTTCTGTCTATCCTTTCTCTCTGTGCTTCTTCTCTTCTTTCTTCATAATCTCATTATCTATCCTCTCTCTTTCTCTATCTCTTTCTATCTTCTCTCCTCTCTAATCTTTCTCTCTCCTTCTCTCTTTACTCTTCTACTCTCTTTCTCTTCTCTTTCTATCACTTTCTCTTTTCTCTCTCCTTCTCTCTTCTTGATCTTTCTCTCTCTCACTTCTTAATCTTCTCTCTCTCGTCTTCTCTATCTTCTATCTTTCTTCTAAATCTGCTCTTTCTCTCTCACTCTACTCTTCTCCTAATCTCGTCTCTCTCTTCTTCTCGCTCTCTTCACTCTCTACCTCTCTTTCCTTCTCCTCTTTCTACTTTCTATCTCTATCTAATCTTCTCTCTCTATTCTCCTTTTTATCTCTCTCGTTCTTTAATCTATCTTAATCTAACTTTCAACTCTTTCTCCTCTTCTTCTCTCTCTCTCTCTCCTATCTTCTATCTTACTGCACTCTATCTCCCCTTATCTCTTCTTTCTTCTTCTATCTCTTCTTTCCCTCCTCTATCTCTCTATCTGTCTTCTCAAATAATCTTCTCCTTAATCTTCTCTCATCTCTATCTCTGAATCTCCTACCTGATCTTCTAACTCTCTCTCTTTTCTCTCTCTTATCTATAATCTGCTTTCTTCTCTCTCTGCTCTATCTCTTTCTTAATCTCTCCTTCTATAATCTCTTCTCTCTTCCTCTCTCTTAATCTAATCTTCTTCCTCTATCTCACTATCTATCTCGCTCTCTCTATCTATCTTCTCTCTTCTCTCTATCTCTCTACTTTACTCTTTACTTCTTCTCTTCTTACTGTGGGGGGGGCTTTCTACTCTACCTATTCTTCTCTCTCTCTATAATCTTCTCTGTTTTTCTTCTCATTCTTCTCTCTGCTACTCTCTCACCTCTCTTCTCTCTCTCTTCTCGTAATCCTTTCTCTCCTCTCTAATCTCTCTCTCTTCTCTTCTCTTCTACACTCTAATCTTCTTTCTTTAATCACTCTATCCTCTCCTTCTCTCTTTTTCTCTTCTCTTCTTCTCTCTCTCTCCCTTCTCTCTAATCTTCTTCTCACTCTACTCTCTTAACATCTCTTTCGCCTTCTCTCTCTTCTCTTCATTAATCTCCTTCTTCCTTCTACTTCTCTTCTTCTTTCTCTTCTCTACCTCTTCTCCTTCTATCTCTCTCTCTTTTCATCTTCTCTAATCTCTATCTCTCTTCTTTCTATACTTCTCTCACTACTTCAAATCTACTCTCTTTTCTGTATCCTTTCTTACTGACTATCTTCTACTTCTCTTTCTCTTTATCTCTCTCTCTTCTCTCTATACTCTACTCTCTCTCATCTCTCTCTATCTTATCACTCCTATTCTCTCTATCTTTTTTTTTCTTCTTTCTCTCTCTCTCTCTTCTCCTCTATCTCTTCTGCTATCTTCTTCTTCTCTCTTCTATCTAATCTCTCTTTCTTCTACTCTCTACTATCCTTATCTCTCTCTCTCTCTCTCACTCTCACACTCTCTCTAATCTTCTTCTCTATCTCACTCTCTCTCTTCTTTCTCTTCCTATCTAAATCTTCTATCTAATCTCTCTTTATAATCTCTTTCTCTCTCTCTCTCTTCTCTTCTATCTTCTCTCTTCTACTGATCCTCACTTGATCCTTCTCTCACCTTCCTTCTTCTATCTCTTCTCTTTTCTCTCTATCTTCTATTCTTCTCTCATTTTACTCTTCTCTCTCCATCTCTCCCTCTCTGCTTTCTTCTCTCTATTCTTCTCTTCTAATCTCTCTTTCTCTATCTAATCTCTATCTCTATCTCTCTCATCTCTATCCTTCTCCTCATCGTCTCCTCTTCTCTATCTGTATCGTAATCTCTCTGCTCTTTCTATCTTCCTCTCTCTCTTTTTGCTTCTTCTCTATCCCTTTCCTCCTCTTTTTCCTAATACCTCCTCTCTCTCTCTTCTCCTTTGCTCTCTTACTTTCTATCTTTCTCCTCTCTCAATCTATCTCTATCTCTTCTTCTCTCTTTCTCTCTCTCTCTCTCTTTCTTCTCTGCTCTTCTCTCTTCTCAATCTTTTCTTTCTATCTCTTCTCTTCTCTTCTCTATACTACTCTCTCTCTTTTCTCCATCTCCTTATCCTATATCTATCTTCTTCTTTCTCCTCTAATCTTTCTCTCTCTTTCTAATCTCTAATCTCTGTCAATCTCTTCGTCTATCTCTCTCTTCTATCTCTCTTACAATCTCTCCTCTAATCTTAATCTTACTCTAAATTCTCTTCTCTCTCTCCTGACTTCATATCTCTTCTCTTCTTCTTCTTTAATCTCTGTCTCTTCTCTCTTCTCCTCCTCTCACTTCCTTCTACTTAATCTTCTATCTTCCTCTCTTTCACTTCTAAATCTCTCTTTCTTAATCTTTCTTCTTCTCCTCTATCTCTCGCTTTTCTCTTACTTTCTTTTTACTCACTCTCTTCTCTCTTTTCTCCTACTATCTCCTATCTTTCTCTTCTTCTCTGTCTCTCTATCTTTTTCTGCTTTCTAGAACTCCACTCTCTATCTCTTTTTCTTCTCTATCTCTCTTGCTCCTATCTCTTCTTTTTCGTCTACCTTCTCTTCTCTGTATCTCCTAAAATCTCTTTTTTCTTCTCTTTCTTTCTCTATCATCTCTTTTCTTCTCTATCTACCTTTCTTCCTATCTCTTCTCTCTCTCTTCTATCTCTTCTCTTCCTCTCTAATCTCTCTAATCTCTCTTCATCTCTTCTCTTTTCGTATCTCTCTATCTTCTAATAAATCAATCTCTTTATCTTCCTTTCTCTATCTTCCTTCTTCTCTTCTTTCTCTTCGTATCTTCTCATTTCTCTAGTCTCATCAGTCTGCTATCTTCTATCTCTCTCTCTCTATCTCTTCTTCTTCTCTCTCTTCTTTCTCACTTTATCTTCTAATCTCTCTTCTCTCTTCTCTCTTCTTTCTCTGTCTTTCTAATCTTCTCTAGTCTATCTTCTCTTCCTCATCTATCTCTTCTTCTTTCTAACTTTCTCTTCTTCCTAATCTGTCTCTAATCTCTTCTCTCTCTATCTTTCTCAAATCTCTCTCTTATCTCTCTACATCTCTCCTCTTCTCTACTCTTTCTTTCTTTCTCTCTCTCTACTCTTCATATCTCTTCTCTCTCTCTCTCTCATCCTCTTATCTCTCCAAGTCGCTTCTCTCTTTCATTTTCTCTCTCTTCTTTCTACATTCTCTTCTTCGCTATCTTCCCTCAAGTCTTCTCTCTTCTCACTTAATCTCTCTCTTCTCTCGTCTACTCTCTTCTATCTTTTCTTTCTTCTTATCTCTATCTAACTACTCTACTATCTATCTCTGCTCTCATGCTCCTCTCCTCTCTAATCTCCTTCTCTACTCTTTAATCTCTTTATCTCTCTTTTCTCTCCTTCCTCTTATCTGCTCTCATCCTTTAATGAATCTTCATCTCTATCTCTCCTTATCTTCTTCCTCTTCTAAATCTTCTCTTCTTATTCTGCTCTTTTCTTCTATCTCTTCCTATCTGCATCTCTAATCCTTTCACCTCTACTCTTCTTCTGATCTCTCTCTATCTTCTTAATCTTCCCTCCTCTCTCTCCTCCTTCATCTCTCTTCTTTCTCCTTTCTCCATATCTGTCTCTTTCTCCCTCTTAATCTCTATCTTATGCTTCTCTTATCTCTAATCTCTTCTCTTTGCTCTCTTCTTCTTCCCTCTCTTCTCTTTCTACTCCTCTTTCTATCATTCTTCTCCGTTCTTCTTCGCCTCCTATCAGCTCACTATCTATCTTAATCCTCTGTCCCTCTCTCTATAATCTCCTTCTCTTCTCCTTCTTATCTCTATCTCTTCTTTCTCTTCTTTCTTGTCCTACTCTCTCCTGCCTTCTTTCTCTTCTTTTTCCTTCACTCTCTCTATCTTCATCTCCTTCTACTGTCTCTTTCTCTTCTAATCTCTCTGTCTTAATCTATCTATCTTCCTCTCTACTTCTCTTATCCTCTTCTTGTCCTTCCTATTATCTCCCTCTTCTCCTAATCTTCTTCTCTCTTTATTCTCTCCTTCTACTCTTGTCTCTCTTCTATATCTCTCTTCTCTCTTCCTCTTCCTCCTTCTCTTCTCTCTAATCCCTTCTGCTATTCATTATTTATATAGCGCCAACTATTCCGCAGCCACTTTTACATATAGAGTGGTAGAAACACAGAGACAAACCAGACTATTACATTATCAAAAAAAGGCTACTTGCAAATCAGACATCGAGGTGGTGAGGGTCCTGCTCGCAAGAGCTACAATTTATAGGAGTAGGTGGGAAACAAAGGGAGAAGAAGTGCAAGGTTTACAATGGTCCACGCCTGTTACATAAATATGGTGGTCAGTAATACATAAAAAGTTGGATGAACCTGCCCATCCCAACCTATACATCTATATACAGATAAGTGCCTGTGGGTTTCAAAAGTGCAGGAATTGATTGAATGTGTGACAGAATTTCGGGTGTAACAGTAGGGACCTTGTTAGGCTTGGTCAAAGAAGGTGAGTTTTCAGAGTGCACCTTAAAACTGTGAGGGTTGTGAGTGAGCCTGATCACATGGGGTAACAAAGAACACAATAATAAGTGTTCCTGGAGCAGGCACAGGTCTGCAGCACTGTAAGGGTGACCATTACAGCAGGGGTCACCCCCGCTGAGGCCAAGAAGCTTCCGGTGGTCAACTAGCAGACTGTGTTGACCACCAGCCAACGTTCTCCCAATGTTTGACTAGGTCCTTCCACTTTCTCCCAGATCACATCCTGACATACCCCGCAAAGAGTCGGCGCATTCCTTAAGACACAACCTTTAGTTGGCATTGCCTGGAGCAGATCCAGGGGCCCTCACCTATCCTCTCATCCTCAACCCGCCTCTGTTCCCCTTCGGTTACAAGAGAACTACTTTTGTGCTGGGACATCTGCGCCACTATACAGTGAGGATAAACTATTTGAGGGTCAGTGGGCATCAAGCAAAGAGGTGTGGAAGACATCCCTGCTTCTTTCAGAAGCGGGCAAACGTAGTGATGAGGAGAGTAGGCATGGGGGTTATGTTGCGAGCGGTCGGCTCTGTACAGCGACACCCGTTGAGAAGGACAGTGTTACAGGAAAACACTATCAATGTAAACCGATGTAGCCCCCAGGGTGTTTCAACAATGGCTGGAATTAGGTATTTTGGTGCCCTAGTTAAACAAACCTAAATGTTCTCCCCAAATGGAAAATTCAGCCCATACATGCCTCCATGCGTCCTCCTTTTCTCTGCTGGGATCGAATGGCCCACAAGGGCGGGTCCAGCCTACCTTTGAACTACCCATTGTCCCGGGCCCTGGAAGCAAGGCTCTCATCATCATCATCACATCAGTCGGAGAGAAGAGAGTGCATCATGCGCCTCAGGCAGTGGCATAGCCGGAAATCATTAGTGTGGCCGTGAGTCAGCGGGTGGCAGCAGTGCGAGGTCGGAGCCAAACGGCCAATGATTTAGACCACCTACTCTTTGCAGGTCCCCCAGAAATTAAGCAGCTGTAGGGATCACCGCAGCGGTAACAGTCAGTCAGGCGGAGAATGGTGGTAAAATCACCACACGCGGTGGTGTGGTAGTTTTTTTGACAAAACACCAGAAGAGAGGCGAACCATGGCTTTACGGTATAATCTGTGGTTCCCCCCGCCTAAAGTAAAGTGTAAGCCAGGGACCTAACGTTGGCACCCACAGCCCAGCATCAAGATGCAGCGTCACCATATCAGTGGTGTTGGAGAAAACATGTCTCAGATGTTGTGGTCCATCAATACTGCAGCAGAAGTCACTCCAGTGGCACTACTCCCATTTCAGGCAGTCCAAGTGCTCCACCACCGGTGCTGCTGTGAAGACCAACTGGCCTGTCTTTCACAACACCTACTGGTGCCAAAGCACCTGCTCCTCGACACACATGGTTGCCAGCAGTCCCATTCACGAGACGAATTGCCATAGACAGCAGTATTGCTTCTAGCCATCCCTAAGTGCAGAAGCTGACCATGCTCCTTTCGAAGTTGGTGGTACTGCTGTCCCTCCCTTTTCAAGTGGTGAACTATGCACTGGTCAGAGAACTTGACAGGAAACTGTGCATGCACTTTAGCCAAACACACCCTCCTTGAGCTAAACAGAACAGAGAAACTATGAACAGAGAAAAACAGAGAGAAACCTGTGAACAGGGCAAAAGAGCGAGAAATCGATGAACAGAGCAAAACAGGGAGAAATTGATGAACAGAGAAAGGCCATTAATGATTTCTTAATGATCCAATCAGACAGGAATACACTGTGTAATTTTTATGTCAGCCAGTGGCAGCTCAATCTGAACACCTGCCGTTTTGCCAGACCCATTTGAGGAGGCCACGTTATTGTCAGGTCGCCAGGACTACGGGTTGAATGTCATTCCACTGCTTCATGTCTTGGAACAGATGCTGAAAAATCTGTCTGTTCAGCGGACTGGAGACCTGGCGACTACATCTCACAGGGGGGAGGCTTAACTGGAGGAGGAAGACATTGGAGCACAAGCAGTGTCTGGCGAAATGAAGTGTTTTTTTTTTTATTCTGGTGACATGAAGGAGCGAGAAGCCGGCCGGAGGATTAGGAAGACGAGGAAGATGACTCAGACACACCATCGCAGTATGCAGTGGAGATGAAGGCAGGGAGTCCCTCAGAGTCACTTGCGCAGATGGCCCATTGCATGCTGATTTGCCTGGCTAGTGACTGCTGAATAGTCACCATCTGGCAGAGGGGCATGAACTTCTGGTCTCTCCACACCCCTTGGACCCTCATTACCAGTCCCAAATAGGGGCATTTTTTCACCTGCCAAGACGGAGGAGAAACTCAAGTACAATAGAGACATCCTATGTAGTCGGTTGGCCGCTGCCTATCTGCGCCCTCGTCTCTCCTCTAACAGGTTTGACCTGTTTCTACCCCCCCTCCCCCCTAGTGATTGTAGCGTAACCCACCAGCGGCAGCAGCACCTCAGCAGAACCTGAACCCAAATTCTCTGGCTTAACACTGCCTCAGCTACTATTCTGATGCAGCACCCCCTGATGCAACAACATCTGCTGCGCCCAGCTATTTTTGGCCCCTCCTTCACAACACCCACCATCTTACCAAGGTCTGGTGTATTGACAACCCACTCTTTCACTGAGCCATTATGTAGCCTTCTGAAGCTGCTGCCACTTCAACACTCATGTCTCCTCTTGCGCTGCTAGTCAATCCACAAATCTATGTCCATTATGTCCACCTGGTGGCTTGATGTTGCTGTTAACTCTGCCACCACTCCTCATTTATGTCACCTATCTGCCGCCAACCTAATCAAAATTATGACATTGTTGCCACTCTTTCGTCCTGTATGTTCTGCTGTTTGCTGCCCGCCACCGTCCCACACTGTGCACTTGTGCCAGTCCTGTGGCCTAATCATGCGCTGCCCGCCCTTTAAAAATATGTCATTTGCCCCTCTATGGGCCCACTCATGTTGCTGGGAACTGACGCCCCTCAGTCGACCACCCTGGGTTTTTTTAATGCTGTTTCCACTCTCCCTTTACTCTATGGGGCTTTTCCACTATGTTTGGTTTTCCCCTTCTTTTAATCTGTCAGAAGGAATGAAAAGGACAAACACAACCAATTGTGTCTTCGGAGAAGCCGTAAGGCTAGTATGACATGGTCCTTTGTTTGCATCAGGATTGTCAGATGAGTAGGTAGCCAAAAGCAGGAGTGGATACAAAACATAGAACACATGCAAATATTCCATTCACTTATTTTGGGGATCAACTCCTGTTTGTTTTTGGCTTTAGCAATGATGAATTATTGACCAATTGAAAGTGGACACTGAAGGAGCAAAGGAATGGCAAAATGATTAGTGACGTTAATGCAAAATTACTGATGACACCCTCTCCACTCTTTTTTTTTTTTTTTTTTGGGGGGGGGACTCTACATGTATCAGCATTTCACAGAATCACCACAATAATTGAAAAAATTAACTGTTTGCCATAAATAGCAATATCCCAAGAGACTGAAGTGGCTGGATTTGAGATGTATGTAGGGCTGAAATACACAAACACTGGATTTGACACAGAATTCTAAACAAAAAGTGAATAAATTAAAACTTGCCTCAGATTAAAATACCCCCACCGATCTGAAGTTGATGGATTTCAGGCATGTATGTATCAGAAATACATACCCCCTGTATTTGATTAAAAAATTCCCCCACAAAACAATAGGAGAAATTAACCCTTGGTTTAAAATACCCTACAGAATGAATGAGATGAAATTCAGGCGTATATGGGGTAAAAATACACACACATCCTTTATTTTACTCCAAATTACCCCACAAACAATAGGCTAAATTAGCCCTTGGGTATGAAATACCCTACAGAAAAACCAGCTTGAATTCAGGCGTATATGGGGCAAAAAAGTACACACACCCTGTATTTTACTTCAAATTACCCCACAAACAAGAAGCTTAATTAACCCTTGGGTATAAAATACCCTACAGAAAAATCAGATGGAATTTAGGCGTATATGGGGCGAATAAATACATACACCCTGTATTTTACTTCAAATTATCCCACAATCAAGAGGCTTAATTAACCCTTGGGTATGAAATAAACTACAGAATAACCAGATGGACTTTAGGCGTATATGGGGCAAAAAAAAATACAGACACCCTGTATTTTACTCCAAATTACCCCACAATCAAGAGGCGTAATTAAGCCTTGGTTATGAAATACCCTACAGAACAACCAGATGGAATTCAGGCGTGTATGGGGCAGAAGTAGACCCACCCTGGACTTTAGGGAGAATACCCCACAAACTGAAACAAAATAATAACGCTGGTTAAATAACAAGTGTGCAAATGACACACACTTGTTATGGTCTTTCCCCCCAGTTGCTGATAAAACGAGTTTGTTTTACAATAAGTTTAATATAGATCAGCAGCAGCAAGATGCTTATGACAGGACACACATTAAGAAGTGTGAGGATTTAAGATGGCGTCCGTATTTATAGGGCTGTGATGTCACAGAAGTCCGCTGGTCGCTGATTGGCTTCATGTCTGCATATGTCATTGAGGGTGTTCCTTTCTTGTCACGCGATGTGCTCACGGCCATTTTAGAAAAAAAAGATTCGTTCCCGCGAAGTACCATAAACTTCGGCTTTGTGTAGAACTGAAGTTTTTCTTAAATTCTAAACAAATTTCACTTCGTTAGAATCAATTCGCCCATCTATACTCTTGATCTTTTGAAATGCCTTCTGACCCTAACCCCATTGTGTCATCAAAGAGCTCTTCAGAACATGGAAGATTATCCACAGTGGTCTGTACATGGGTTGACATTTGGACTGCATTTGCTTCAGGTTGTACTGATGCTGACGATGATGATGACATTTGTGGCCATGACTGAGAGGACGAGGAGGTAAATCCGCTGGATGCAGGTTGTGTTAACCACTGAAGAACAGATTGGCAATGCTCTTCATTACTGAGATTCACAGGTAACCAACCAAGCGCCTTGTCTCATACCTTGAATTCCAAGTCCTACCCCCTCCTTGCTTACCACCTCAGCAGATCACAAAAGTTCTTAATTCTCTGTAATTTCCAACTGGCAACTAGGATTAGAAACAGAATTGTTTCTATAGAATTTCTGTGAAATGTGGTCTTATGGAAGAACTGTAACACCAAATCAACAGTGTTCTTGCTTCAGGCCTTGTAATTTACAAAAGACAAGTAGGACTAGCAATAGATTTTTTTCCACGGAATATCTCTGAAATGTAGTCTTTTCTGACAACTGACAACCAGGAATAGAAATCAAAATTTTTTCTATGAAATATCTAAGAAATGTAGTCTTTTCTGAAAACTGACAACCAGGGGTAGAAATAGAATTTTTTTCTACGGAATATCTCTGAAATATGGTCTTTTCCCACAACTGACAGCCAGGAGTACAAATAGAATATTTTTTTACGGATTATTTAAGAAATGTGGTCTTTTCTGTCAACTTACAACCAGGGGTAGAAATAGAAATGGTTTCTATGGAATATCTCTTAAATGTGGTATTTTCCCACAACTGACAACCAGGAGTACAAATAGAATATTGTTCTATGGATTATTTAAGAAATGTGGTCTTTTCCCACAACTTACAACTACACCACAACATACTGTGTTGTGCGCTGATTGGCTGGCCATCAGAAATACAGGAAGCTGTGAAAATGGCGCGATCTGTTCAAATAAAGTTTGGAACCATTTTTCAACTCAAGCATGCGGATGTACGCTGGATCTTTCTCCTCCTCTTTTTCCTCCTACTGATTTTACTCAAGCAATGTGCTGTTGCCTGTCCGGGCGTCCCTTGTTTGTACAATAAATCAAGGTATCACAATATTTCTAGGTTGAATTCTTTTAATATAGGCTTTATTCACACTTTCACACACTTTCTTTTGCTTTTGACTGTTGGAATAATATAGCATGCAATGCTATCCTATTCAGGAAAAGAATAATGGAAAAAAACAGAAACCAGATAAAGCTATCAATAGGTAAAAACAAATACATAATGTTATCTGTTATGAATCCTGTATAAATGGAAGTCACAATGCCAGTATGAATAAAGCCTTTGTCCCTTTCCACACAAAGAGTTTTCACATTAATTGGGCTGTGCAATCTGTTTACATTGTCTACTAAAATCAGTGTGAATTCTAACCCCTGCTGCATCGGGTATTTTATCAAAATGCATCTGCAAGGAAGAGAGGAAAAATGGTATAAAAATGACAATCATGCATTTGTCTGAAGTGAAGATGTGTCACAGTTCATGAAATAGAAAGACAGGGAAGTACAGTTTGAACAGATCATACTGTAGACCTGTATAGTTTTAAGGGTTTTATTTTGGAAATGCAGATGAACCAGAGTGTAACTTTCAAAATGTGTGTCAAGGTCCCCTAGCTATCATGTGTCATTTTGAATACTAGTGTCTTCTAATGTGGCATGGGACACGGTACCAATTTAAATCAATCTATTTTAGAAAATATGGTTATGGAGCCCATTCTTCACAGCCAGTTTCAGACTTCCACTTCCTGTTCAGGCTGTGTGAAGTTCCATAGCAGTGACTGACATTTCAGTTGTGCTATTAATAGCTAATTAGTTAGAGGGACATTGGTGATTATAAGGGTGTTAGCAGAAGGGCACAAGGCTGAAAAGCTCTAAATGGTTAAAATTTGTAGTAAAAAATATAAACAGACTACTGTGCTGCTGATAGACACAGCAGGGAATAACATCACCATCCCAGCCAGGGCTGGCTGATTAGGAAGTGGTGGTCGGAAACCCAGGAAACCTGTAAAAATGCAGGAAATAAGAACTGCTCTAATTCTGAAACAAAGCAAAGTCAGAACAAAAATGTATTTGGTAAATTACTTTATTTGCTTTACCTACATTTGTAAAGCTAATCAATGTAGTGGGAAACCCCATTATAACATACAAACTCTGTGGGTTGGATTCCCACATAGAAGTCACCAACATATTCAAATGTAGGATGCAGCACTCTAGAAGCAGTAGCCAGAACTACAGGTAGCAAACAAATTATTCCAAGTGTGGGGCAGCAACAAGGTCGATGTCACTTTCAATCATGATTGAAGACCAGGATCATTAGTACAAAAGCTCGGCAATTATTTGAACCACCTGCAAGGCACAACACGCCAATTCCACCTTAAATAAGTTGGCAGGTCTGACATCATCAACGGGCATAGGTTGCTTTGTCTGGTAAAGAGGAAAGCCATGGCCAGATCCAACAAAGCTGTGCGGATAGAAAGTAGAGGAAGAATTGTCTTGTTGCTGAGACATTGATCATCTCATTACAATTTAAAGTGCTAGGGATAAATTAAGCAGTAAATAAATGGTTATTTTAGGTGATGTATTGAAAACAAAAAAACCCCCAAAAAATTTGCAAATAAGTGCAGCTTTGTCAAGAGCCTGTTGGGATTGCCTAGACAATGGTTTGAAAGAAACAACAAAATGTCAATTCTTGTGGAAAGTTTCCCCGTAAACCAATGATGTTTATGTTCAAAAAGTGGTCTAAAAAAGACAACAGATGAGAGGGTCTTGGCTATCCGATACTCACTGATGTGCAGGAGGATCGAAGGCTAGCCTTTTTTTGGGCTGATTTAATAGAAAATCTATTTTTTGGGGTAACTAATTTAGGCTATCATAAGTGTCAAATGCACATTTCATTGCACTTGCGGGATATGAGGTGTTTAGCTGTTGACAAAAACAAGGTGTTATGTGTCCTGTATCCATCGCCATGAGTGAATACAAACCTGAGCATCAGAACTGGAGCAAAGGATCAAGGTTTCCTGTTTGATAAATCAGCTTTTACAAATGTGAATGGTCTTTTCCAGGTGTGTAATGTGCAGAGGCTTGTGCAGGCCATTTCCTCAGGTGTGAGCGTTTTTTTTTAAGGCATGAGGAGAACCTACAACAAAATTAGGCACATGATTTTGATGCTATGGCTGATCAGTGCATAAAACTTTTGGGCATAGACTTAGATTTTATTGGTGTTTAGGAATAAAATAACTTTTTGGTATTTTTCTTTGCAGAGTCCCAGTAGAGCAAACAGTTCCTTCACATTAGAACCAGGAGATCTTTTGATGGATTTTACAGAAGCTACACCAATGGTATGTACATTTTGATGGTTCTGTTGGTTGATATTTGGCCTGATAGACATGATTTAAGACTTTATAAAGATAAATTCTGATTTGTCTTGGTTCTCCAGTTTTCTTTCATCTTATGTTTGTTTTCTTCAGATGAGCAAATAGGGAAATATATTTGAAACAAAAATAAAATTTTATGGACATCAATAATCCAAATTTATTTGAACCTCAGGGTAAAATTCAGCCCATACTGCAAAGGATAGATTTTAAACAAGTACTAGGCAGCTGCAGTGATATGTCATCAATAGGCTCAAAAGACTGCTTTATTTTTTAATTTATCATTTTAATCATCCTTACTAGGTCCCAAGTACTGGTCCCATATCAATATTGTTTTTATCATGTTTTCTTCCATAATAGTTTGCAAGTGCCTGGGGGACTGAACAGCTCAGTACATAACTGCACTTTCTGGATGAGCTTTAAAACAATTTATGAAACTAAAAGTATAATTTCTGATGCCTCTACCCTGTGTCACTCGCTGCAACTGGTTGCCCATCCAGTACAGAATACAGCATAAAAATAATCACTCTCACACATAAAGCTTCCAGTCACTGCACCCCCTCATCCCCTCCCTCATCTCTGTTACCCCCTCCCCCACCCTCTAAGCTCTGCTGAATCAAGACTACTGCCTCATAACCAACCCCCCCATGCCTCCCAAATTTCTCACGTGCAGCACCAGTCCCTTGGACTGCTACCGGGGCGTCAGGCACACTCGAAACCCCCAAATTTTTGAGGGGGCCTTGAAAAATTTTTCTCGTCGGGGCCTCCAAGACCCTTAAATTTGGAACCCCCCACCTGCTATCACACACCCTGTCACTCCCTGTACTGGGCACTCACAAGCACTTTCTGTAATAGTGTATGTCGGGGTTTTAGGTTCACCCTGTTAATGTAAACCCCCTCATATTATAAAACTGGCTGGGCCCATTGTAAACCTAGCACTTCTTACCCTTTGTCACCCCATAAACCAAAATAGTTTTAAGCCTTGCGAGCGGGGCCCCCCAACACCCTGTTTTGATGTAATTTTTTCAAAAATGTTTGTTTTTTGTGTGTGCTTATACCCTATTTGTAAGTGTACCCTCTATATTGTAAAGTTCTTTACTTGTAAAGGCCTCATACATAAATTGACTATAAAAACCCAAAACCTATGGAGGGCAAATCTATAATGCATGGGGGCTAGTAAAATGTCCCACAGGGGTTTCCAAAAACCGAATTTATAAGAGCCCGATGACTTTATCAATGAAGGAGTTTCGATTTTGTTGAGGTTGCGTTGGCTATCGAGGGTGAGCGATAGTCGATGTCGGCCCCTTCGATAAGGTTTTTTGTAGTGACATCGTTATGGCGATTTCCATTAAAGTCTTGGGGGAGCAAAAAACACTTCATTATTACACCCAAACAAGGCTGGAGAAGCTGAAATTAACACCAAACAGCAAATGGGTCGTGACATCTAGGCAACACACTTAGGTTATAAAAATCACAGAAAAAAAATCACAACCCTTCACTATCCCTGTCTTTCCGGATGACCCTTAAACCCGCATCACCCCAATTAAAAGGCCCCGAAGGCAGATGATTTAAACCCTCATGTTACTTGAAATGGACATTGAATACCCGTCCCGGGAAAGCGCATGGCCCCAAACTGCATGACCCCCCAAAATTTAAAAAGTGCCGGAAAAAGGAGTCTTTCAACCCCCCTTTTTTGTGAACTGGACCTAACTATTCTGTCCGTACCCCAAAAAGACCATTAAATTCTGACCCCCAAATTTAAAAAGTCCAGAAAAAGGAGTTTTCAACCAAACCCTTATGTTGAATGGAATAACTGTCCCTGTCCTGGGGAAAAGTATGACCATTAAACCTGTCTGACCCGATTTCAAAGGGGGAAAAAAAGGGGTCTTAACCCCATTTTAGTTTAATGGCATTACTAGAACTGTCCTGTGGGGACAGCAGACCCGGGCGGAGTTACAGTGGGTGCGGGGGAGAGCCCCGGGTGGGTCCTAAAACTATTAAAACGCAAGTTTAAAAAACCCTGATGGCAGCAACAAAAACTGTCGTGCTGAAGAGAAATGCGGGGAAACGGAAGTGTGAGAAAATCCAGCCTTCCTCAGTACACAGTCAAAACCTGGGTACCTTGCCCCCCCGTTGGGCGGACCCAATTTAGCTTCACTTGGGAAAAAATGGGGGTTAACGCTCCGTTTCACCAGGTGCCCTTTGCTTTGGGATTCTTTTTCTCATTTTACTCAACGTGCTGGGGGAAAAAGGTTCCCGTACT
>JAODAL010063280.1:0-19326 GCA_025379985.1 Phyllomedusa bahiana
TAAATAAACTGCAGAAAGCTGTACAGAGATGATGCTCCTATGCAATCTTTCCTATGGCAGGGTGTAACTAGAGTTATAACATGGCAGCTACGGGGGACTTCATGCCGCCTCTGGCTGTCATGGCAACCTCTCGGCACCCCGTCATCTTGTGGTTGGCAGTGATGGGGGTGTTTAGGCGATTGGACATCGGAACGGTGCACTGCAACGTCTAAAGGGTTAAATAGCCAGGATCGGAGCAGTCTCCAATTCTGGCTTATAGGGGTTGTCTCACTACATTGATTCATCTCACCTCAGTCCTGTTTTCTTAGTTTCATTTTGAATTCAGGAGCGTGTTTACTGGCTTCCACTAGGCTGCAGTAGAAGCCAGGTCTGTAGCTATAGCAACCAGTGCTGGCAGCCTATCAGGAGAGATCAAACAGTTCTGTACCTATAGCAACCCATGCTGGTGGCCCATCATTACAGAGTCAACAGGTCTGTAGCTATTGCAACCAGTGCTGGCAACCTATCAGGAGAGATCGAACAGGTCTGTAGCTATAGCAACCAGCGCTGGCAGCCTATCAGGAGAGATTGAACAGGTCTGTAGCTATAGCAACCAGCCCTGGCAGCCTATCAGGAGAGTTTTGAACAGTCTGAGCTATAGCAACCAGCACTGGCAGCCTATCAGGAGAGATTGAACAGGTCTGTAGCTATAGCAACCAGCTCTGCCCTCCTATCAGGAGATATTGAACAGGTCGGTAACTATAGCAACCCGCGCTGGCAACCTATCAGTACAGATCGAACAGGTCTGTAGCTATAGCAACCAGCGCTGGCAGCCTATGAGGAGAGATTGAACAGGTGTGTAGCTATAGTGCCCAGCGTGGCAGGTCAGAGGATGGAACGGTCTGTAGCTATACGACCTGAGGACTGATGCAGCCCATACAAAAAGGACACGGGTAAGGAAAAATATTGCAAAGTGACTTGTTTTTCAAAGATCTTTAACATAAAAAGCAGCGATCCTTGTAGTGAGACAACCCCTTTAAGGCGGCAGGTCTCAGTTGTAACCTGCTGCCTATAGAGCGGGTTCAGCGAGTGATGTGGCTGATCACTTACCTTACTGACATTATGATGGAAGTGTAAAGGAACAACCCTATAAAACCGAAGGCCTGGTTCACACCAACGTCGGAGGTTGCGTTCAGAATCTCTGACCGGAAAAACATGACCAAAATCAGTGCAGTTTTGCAATTTTTTTCCATTAACTGGACAGACACCTCGCCGAAAACTTGAGGGATCGGTTGTAGTTACTGAGGTCCATCAGGGCGCCCCCCTCCGCCGTCCATCAGGGCGCCCCCCTCCGCCGTCCATCAGGGCGCCCCCCTCCGCCGTCCATCAGGGCGCCCCCCTCCGCCGTCCATCAGGGCGCCCCCCTCGGTGTCCATTGTAAAACGGGTTCGTTTGCACCTTTGTGACGGAGGAACCAAACGAAACCTCTAACGCAGATGTGAACCAGGCCTAAGGAATTGTGCCCGGACGAGGTCTGGCTCACAAAGGATTGTCTAGACTGGATACAACCACAGCAAACCCTCAGCTGTGAGAAGTATTAGGTCAGTATACAGGGCAGGAGGACGACGACACAGGATCCTCTCCCTTTGATGAGACTAGAGAGGATGGTAATGGGCGCTTATTACACAGGCAAATGTAGCAGAGCCAACTTTGCCAATTGGCAGGACGCGACCCATGACAGATCCAGCTCTGCTACATACACCGTTCAACTCTACACAACTCGGCAGATTTCGATGGAGTTCAATTCGAAAGGGTTAAATGGGAGAGGAAAGTATCTATTTTCGAGATGAGGGCCATCTGCTGCCAACAAGTGTGCGCTCATGTAATACCCGACACAAGCCGATAACAAGTGCAACAGAAAGGAGCGCCGCATAATCTGGTCTCCAGGAGAAGTCACCCGGGGAGATTATGTAACCGGCAGAGGATTAGTGACAGCTCCGCGCCTCTGCATCATCCTCCGCCCGGTACTGAGGTAACAGCCGAATGCAAGGGGAAAAGAGCCCATCCATTAGTGGATTATGTAAAAACGGACAAACGGCTCCGATAAATCCCTAATCCCTCTGTTATAGAGAATTTACCCCCAAAGAGAAGTAATATCCACTAAAGACTCTAGGAAAGCTGTGCGACAAAGTCATGTATGTGCTCTGTGATTCCACCAGCAGAATAGTGAGTGCAGCTCTGGAGTATAATACAGGATGTAACTCAGGATCAGTACAGGGTAAGTAATTTTGTACACAGTGACTGACCAGCAGAATAGTGCGGGCAGCTCTGGAGTATAATACAGTATGTAACTCAGGATCAGTACAGGGTAAGTAATGTATGTACATGACTGCACCAGCAGAATAGTGAGTGCAGCTCTGGAGTATAATACAGGATGTAACTCAGGATAGTACAGGATAAGTAATGTATGTACAGTGACTGCACCACCGCAGAATAGGAAAGTGCAGCTCTGGAGGATAATACAGGATGTACTCAGGATCAGTATGGGATAAGTAATGATGTACAGTGACTGCACCAGCAAGAATATGAGTGCAGCTCTGGAGTATAATACAGGATGAACTCAGGATAGTACAAGGAAAGTAATGTATGTCACAGTGACTGCACCAGCAGAATAGTGAGTGCAGCTCTGGAGTATAATACAGGATGTAACTCAGGATCAGTACAGAATAAGTAATGTCTGTACACAGTCACTAATATTTATGTAGATTGATTCTATATGTAAACTGTAAATCATGACAGAGTAAACAGGTCTGTAGCTATAGTAACCAGTGCTGGCAGCCTATCAGGAGAGATCAAACGGGCCCGGGTATCTATAGGCGACCTAGGGGGCTGATGCAGCCCATACAAGAGGGGATATCTAGGAATAGGTGTTTCGTGAACATAGTCTTTAATCAATTTATCGTTCCATTTACTTATATATATTTTCTGGGTGCAGTTAATTCTATACCTTGATTTACTCATCAGCTATATCCAGCCTCTCTGTATACAGTCCAGAACACAGAGTGATTATAATAATTACATAATTGATGAGTAATTATAGCAGGAAAACAAACACACACTACAGAAGTGGAGGATTTTGTTTCCAAAACAGAAAATATGTCTAGGGGGAAAAGGGCCCTTTTTACCCAATAAAACACATTATCTCTGCATCCCCTTAAAGGAGTTGTCTCACTACTGGGATCACTGCTTTTTATGTTAAAGATCTTGCAAAAACCAAAACCTTTGCAATATGTGTTCATTAACAGTGTCCTACCTATTCCTAGATATCCCCTCTTGTATGGGCTGCATCAGCTCCTCAGGTCGCTATAGCTAAGACTGTTCATCTCCCTGATAGGCGCACACTGTTGCATACTCACCTGTTTGTCTCTTCTGATAGGCTGCCAGCACTGGTTGTATAGCTACAGACCCCGTTTGATCTCTTGTGATAGCTGCCAGTGCTGGTTTCTATAGCTAAGACCGTCAACTCTCCTGATAGTGCCAGCGTGGTTGCTATAGCTACAGACCTGTTTTGATCTCTTTCCCGATAGGCTGCCAGCGCTGGTTGCTATAGCTACAGACCTGTTCGATCTCTCCTGATAGGCTGACAGCACTGGTCGCTATAGCTACAGACCTGGTTTCTTCTGCAGCCTAGTGGAAGCCAGTAAACACGACCCTGAATTCAAAATGAAACCGAGAAAACCGAGAAATCAAATTTTTAGTGGGAGAAAACCCCCTTTAAACATTTTAAAAACCCTCTGGCCCGAAAAATTTTTTAAAATTTTTTTTTTTTCCCTCTAAGGGAAATTGGGAACCCAGAGCTGAACTAAACTCACAAAGAGCATGAGGCTTTTAAATAAATAAAAAGTCTCCGTAAAAATTCAAAATAGCCAAAATCTCAAGGAGCATAAATTGCTGGGAAATTAGAAACCCCAAAACATAAAGGCCATCTAGTTGTAATCACCCTTAAGATAAAAAGAGTAGGCCCCAAAGGGAACCCAACAAAACCCCACCCCAGAAGAGGTCCCCATGCCCGGCCTTTCCCTAGGCTAGGAAAGGTTTTTGGTGCCCAGGCAAAAAAGGGCACAAAGTGCCCCCCAAATAAAAATTTCTGCCCACTCCATGCCTTCTTGCGCCCCCTTTTCGGCCTGGGATGAAGTGGTGCCCTAGGTGATCGCCTACCTATCGTCCCAGCCCTGCTGCCATCTTAGGCCCTGTTCACACGGTGGATTTGGCCACGGGTTTCGGCAAGGGTGCCGCGGCCAAAACCTCGCCCAAAAGGCGCCTCAAATTCGAGGTTATTGGCGCGGTCGCGGCGCGGGTGGGGCGCAGTTTGCGGCGAGGTTATCCCCCATACAAATTAATAGGCAGGGCAAAAACCACGCTGAAGACGCGCGGCCCAACCGCGCTGCACCCGCACCGAAACCCACGGCCGCCGCGCTGAAGACTCACTGTCAGAACTGTGTGAATAGCAACGCGTTTTCCCATAGGAAACCATGTTAATGAACTAGGGGCATTTGGGGCGCGATTTGGACGAAGATTTGGCCGCGGCAACCTCGCCGAAACCCGCGGCCAAATCCGTTGTGTGAACAGGGCCTTACTGTTCCCCTATTACACCCTGAATGAGACAGCCGGTAATATGAGAGCCATAACTGAATGCATAGAGGAGAATGGAGAAACGCGCCCCCTGACTGGGAACCCCATAGAACAAGGAAGGGGGGAACACACGCTCCCCCTTATGGGAAAATTTCCCTTGAGCAGAATGGAGCGTCATACACAAGGTTGACCAGCTCTCCATTCTGAACATATAGCTTTGGGTGCCTGTTCCTTGGAGACGTGCCGGTCCCAGATGTGGTGCCCGCATCTATCAGGCTTTGGTGTCATTTCCTATCCTAGCAATCTAACATCACAGTACATGGTGGGAACGCCCGTGTAACAGACAAGTCTGCAATCTGTGGCCGCCCAGCCGTGGGAACTACAAACCCAGCATGTCTGACAGCCTGGTGTATACAGGTTTATTTATATCCCAAACAAATATATAATATTTTTATTTCCACACAAAATTATAATGTATACACATTATATAATTTTATTTATTATTTTATATATTAGATAATTATATATATTTATAAAATTAAAATTTATTTTTCCAAACCATTATAATATATATTTTTATATATATTATATCCCACCTTCCCATTTACATACTACACACCACACAAAAATTTATATACACATATAAAATATACAACATATACACACACGTGTGTATAATATATATATATTATATAATATATAATATATATATTTTATATATATATATAATATATAATATATAAACGAATAAAAGACGTCTATTTAAAGTGACTATTTTTGCCTCGATCAAGAGAGAGAGCAGCACATCTCAGCTCCAGGCCGCGTTATGGACAGAGCGGAGTAATAGACTGCAGAAGAAAATCATTACGTGGCTTGTGTGATTGCTCACAAATGATACGTTATTGACCGGGCCGGAGCCTGTGGATCCATGAAAGACACAGGGTGGACAAGGCAGGATGGAGGCGGCCGTACTCACGGGTCAAGCTTGTAGACGTACTGGCCGTCCATGGTGCGCTCCTGGTGGTAGGTCAGGTTGTAGGCCAGCATGGTGTTGATGAGGTCGGCCAGCTGCTGCTTCTCCTTCATGCTGTACAGCTGAGTGTTCACCTGCAGGGAGAGAGGCCACACACATCACTGCGGGGGCCGGACACTTGCACGTCGCCGCGGGGGCCGGACACTTTGCAAAGTCGCCGCGGGGGCCGGACACTTGCACGTCGCCGCGTGGGGCCGGACACTTGCACGTCGCCGCGGGGGCCGGACACTTGCACGTCGCCGCGGGGGCCGGACACTTGCACGTCGCCGCGGGGGCCGGACCCTTGCACGTCGCCGCGGGGGCCGGACCTTGCACGTCGCCCCCCGGAGGGCGGACACTTGCACGTCGCCGCGGGGCCGGACACTTGCACGTCGCCGCGGGGGCCGGACACTTGCACGTCGCCGCGGGGGCCGGACACTTACAGAATCAGGGCAAGTACTGGACAGCACCACAATGCAAAGTGGTGGCACAATCCATTATACATAGGAAGAGCCACCCAGGGGGGATGTACGAGGCACTGCACCGCGGCATAGCTCAGGACTGAGGGCCCAAATGAAGGTCTGGCTAACATCTGTTTAAGGCTATGTTCACATGGCGTAACTACGGCGCGCATTTCGTCACATATTTGCGCTGTAATGCGTGCCGCAATTACGGTAATTCATAGCTCTCAGAGAAATATGAATGACACGTCGTCTCCGCGGGTGTACAATGCGATCGTATCGTACACCCGGGGAGAGAATTACGCACCACTAACAATGCGTGTAAATAGGGAGAGCGAGGGGAGTTGAAGGGAGGAGGGAGAGGCAGAGCGCGAGCGAGAGGGGGTGCAGTGCACGAGGGGTGGGCAGGGCAAGCGAGAGGGGGTGCAGAGCGCAAGCGAGAGGGGGTGCAGAGCGCAAGCGAGAGGGGGTGCAGAGCGCAAGCGAGAGGGGGTGCAGAGAGCTGTATTTGGACCTGGCAATAAAGCTTTTTTCAATTACATTGAAAAATTCAAAAAACACACCAGGGGGCAGTTCACTCATTACCATGTCAGATCTCATGAAAAAATGAAGTCCTTGTTCAGCACCCAGGACAGGAGCGGGGCTGGCGCGGCGGTGGAGGGACGGCGCTGCTCGGGTGGATCCGCACCGCTGGACGTGTGCGTGTGCGTGTGGTTGTGTGTGTGGGGCGGCTATAGATTTCCTGTTTACAAACACTTATCAGGCATCAATTATTCATCCAGGAAAGCGAGCAGACGCAGGAGCGGCTCCAGGCATCGATCACCGAGGAGCTGCCCACAGGTTTTCTTAAAGGAAACATATTGATTGTGGCAGAGCATGTGCACAGGCGAAGGGCAGAGACGAGAGTGCACAGCTGAGGGGATCCCCCCCGAAAACAAGGCACACTCTGCATACACCGTGTCGGGGGCGTCTAAAAAAACCGGATGAGAACGTTCTGGATTACAGGCCCTCGGACTATAAAAGCTTACAGTTGAACAGACCTTTTTCCCTGTTGTGAAAGAGGTTTGTATGGGTGACAACATCTTGGGCCTCATGTATGAAAACTGTCTAAGCTTAAGACAGTCTTTGTTGCCCGCGGCGCCCACCCCAGAGCCCGCGGCGCCCACCCCAGAGCCTGCGGCGCCCACCCCAGAGTCCAGTGCACTATAGGAAATTAAAGCTGAGCTCTGATTGGTCGCTACGGGCTCTGATTGGTCACTAATGACCATATTGTACATGCTGCAATTATGCCGTGTGAACAAAGCCTTAAGGGAATGTTCATACGGCTTATTTCCGCTTCAATGCGCCCCAAAAATAGCCTGTAATTCGGTAATCACGTGACTGGGATTCCTCCCGCTTCCCTGTCGTATTGAACGTTGGGGGAAAGAAATGAATTTCTTCTTTCTGGCTTTTAACGCGGAGGGGAAAAGAAAGGAATGGGCCCCCCCCCCCTCCCTGGTTTTAAAAGAACCCATGAGCGCGGTCCTTTTAAAACAAAGCGTCTTGCGGCGCGCACGGTACGCGCCCCGATACGCCACATGAAAATAGAAAAGGGGAATAACAAAAAAAATTTTGTTTTTTAGCTCCTGCCTCCTAAGGCCCGGTCACAGGGTTATTAAAGCCTATGGCAGGAGGGATCCCCGCCCGCAATCGGGGTTTAAATAAAGGGAGGGGGCGGGGGGCGGGGGGGGGAGCTGCTCGCCGGCCCCATAGACCATGCATTTTACGGCGCATACGCGGCGTAAATTTATGTGCATGTCACTTTTCCCCCCCAGAGATTTGCCGGCGGGGAGGGCGAGGAACCAAGTTCCTATGAGAAATGTGGGTTACCGTTAAAGACGGGACGGATTGGGGGCCTCTGCAGTCAAATACAGGCAGTTTGGGGGGGGCCAACCGCGCCCAAATAAGCCGTGTGAACAGGCCCAAAAGAATGTAATTTTTTTTTATGCCATCAGACACGAGACTGTGCCCTGCAAAAAAGAAAAAAAAAAACGAAAACCATCACATAGGTAATACAGTGCAAAATTAGAATAAAAAAAAAAAGTTATTGGTCACAGAAAATGCCGCTGCAATGACACCACAGTAAAAGAATGTAAAAAGTTGTTTTTTTTAACTTTCCTTTTCCCCTCCCCCGTATTAGGTTTTTCACAGTTATCCAGGCGTAATTGTGGGGATGGATTTCGCCGCAATTACGCTGTGTGCCGGGAGCGGGGGACGGGGGGGCCCGGGAGCTCATAGACTTCATTTCCACGGCACGTATCCTCCTGAATAATTGAAGTCAATTTTCGAAAAATCGGCAGGAGACGGGAAACCATGTTCTGTTAGTAATGACTGGGACGGATTTCAGCCGTGTTTTGGGGTACGGTGGGAAATCGGAATGAAATCCTCCCAAAATAAAACCGTGTGAACAAAGGCCCTTTTTATGGGTCGTCAATGATACCAATAAAAAGTACAATTAGTCCTGCAAACAAGAACAAAAAAAAAAAGACTGAATAATAATAATAATTATAAAAAAAAAGTTATTGGAACGAAAAATCCAAAAAACAGCACCAACAATAAAGGGGTGAAAGCATTAAAAAAAAAAAAAAAAATCAAGAAAAAATAAAACAAAATTTGTCTACAATATTCCGTAAAACAAGAAATAAAACCTCATTGGTCGCGGTCTTGTTGCGTTTCATGCGTCAGACAAGAGATGCGAATACTCAGGACCCAAAAGAAAAGGTCGGCAACTTTAAGGCTAAAAAAAAATCTAAGTTTCCATTGTAATTGCTTTGGCCCTTGGCTCACCCGGAGACACAGATTAAATTGCTTTTTGTTCACTTCAATCACAATTAAATTAAAAAGGATATGAGCCTGGGGCTTACGGGTCTATAAAAAGCACGAAAAAGAAAATAACCTCAGACCCAGGGGGAGACGATGACCTTGGATGACACCTCCAGAGTCAAGACAAAGCGCAGAACACGGTCAGGATGGGTAAACCATGAGCAGAGAGCGGAGCAAAGGGGCGACACAAGACCTCATGACATATCGGGGCACATGGACATCATGGGAGGAGGAGGAGGGATCAGTTAGGATGTCGGGAGGCTGGGACCACACTAAATCCATACATAAGCTTAGTAAGGGTCTCAGCCATAGAGACAGGTCGGCTCTGGAGCTGTATACACCCCGAAAAACATTTTCTTAAAGGGGAGATCCTATCAGACTTTGATGGAGTGTATATATATATATATCCTGTCAATATAGCATCACCTCTGCTTACCTTACTGTGTATGGGGCCCCGGGGCTAAATGATGCCCATTGCCCCTCGCTAACCTTATGTGTATGGGGCCCCAGGGGAGACAGATGTCACTGCACCTCTGATAACCCAGTGTTTGGGCCCCCGGAAAAAAAGGGAAGTCACTGCACCTTGTAACCCTACTGGTAAGGACCCCAGACAGAGGGATTCTTTGCACCTCTGCAAACCCCTACTGTTAGGGGGCCCCCTGGAGGACAGATGTCACTGCCCCCTCTGCTAACCCTACTTATTGGGAACAGCTCCAGATACTTGTGACAAGCTATCAGTCACTACTGAGTCCCTCCTGTCCAGCTGGGGGCACATCCCGGGTTTACTCGCATATTCCCTGTTGGTTAAAAAAGGGGCCCTGACGTGTAATCTTTTTTTATCTCACTCTTCGTGATCTGACACACAGTAATACCTCCACTAAATGAGACAGCTTTTGCATCTCACCTCATACCATATACTAAAATGTTAACCAAAAATTAAAATCAATCTGCTAAAATAATCCTCCCCCCATGCCTCCCCCGGGGCTATTTTGCATAGAACATTAAAGGCCATAAACACTGTATAATGCATCAGTCTAGGGAAAAGCTGAACATGGCCCCAAGGCGATGCTTAGACACTACGGGTGTCTGCAGAAAAAAAAATTCCACCAGGCGTGAGATTTTTGAAGTTCATTTTGATAAAATATGTTAAATTTGCAACATCCAGAGCAGAATATGGATATGAAAATCTGCAGCACGTCCTATAATTATCTAACAGGAGCACACAAACAGGATTGTAACGACTCAATCTGTGGTTATGTCCACTGATTAGATTGTCTAAAAAAAAAAAAGACTTCAGACAAATTGCTCCTCCTCGCTGAGCAGGTGAGTACTTACTGGCCGGAGCTTTGGAGAGATAACGTCCAGCAGAAGACACAGAGCATCCAAAACCAAGGACTCGGGTGCAACGCGGGACCGGATGGCAGGAGTGATTTCGGACATCATGGTGCTCATAAGATTCTGCATCTGGTTCCGCTTGGATTGGGCCTGCGGATAGAAAATAAATGATGTAGTATCAAGACCAGATAAAGAAACGGTTGTGGCTTCAGAACCATTGGTCGCACAGAATGAAACCGATGGCCGCCTGTGTAACGTACGGACACCGGAGGTCACCCCAAAACCACAGTGTACACTTTAGCTAAATGGAAAAAAAAACCCTTTTTCAGGACCAACCAAAAATAACCCAGGACAAAACGACTATCCCGGGTCCTTTTTTTAAAATGTCCCCATATTTCCATACCTTGATGATGGCCTCCCATCTAGCACTCTCGTTCCCCTTCAAACCATCCTCAACTCTGCTGCCCCTTATCCACCTCTCTCCTCGCACTCCCTCTGCCCTCTCCCCTATGTTCAATCCCTTCACTGGCTTCCCATTCCCAGCGAATTAATTTCAAGTTACTAACCCTGACCAACAAGCTCTCCCAGACCTCTTCCACTAAACCTCTCCCTCCATCCCTCTCTGCCGTAATCTCCAAATATCTCGCCCTCACGCACCTCTCCGCCTCCTCACAGGACCTTCTTCTCTGCTCTCCTCTTATCAGCTCCTCACAATAATCGTCCCCAAGACTTCCCCCCGTGCTTCCCCCCCCCACTCACTGCCCCCCCCCCCATCAGAGCCCCTCCTCCCCTTTCACCAGCTTCAAAAGCAACCTGAAAACCCTCTCTACAGGATAGCCTATAAAAACCCAACACTAACCCCACCACCGTAACCAAAAACCGGCCCCACAAACAAAGTCCGCCCCACACCTTCTGTCTCTCCCCTCCTCACTTCTAGATTGTTAAAAACCCTCCCCGGGGAGGGTCCTCTTTCCTCTCCCGTAATCAGTTACTTCTTTTTCGTCACCACTGTAATTGTTCAACATTTGTTATGTATGTAATTCCCCTTGAATGTACAGCGCCCTGAAATCAATGGCGCTTTAAAATAAATAATAAAATGATAATTCAGTGACATCTACAGTTTAATGGGAGCACAGCAGCCAACAAAAAAGTCAACTGCATCAGTAAGGCCATGTTCACACGGCTTATTCTGGGACATAATTCAGTCCGTAATTACGCGCCGAAGTGCGCCAATTACGGGCTGAATCCGTCCCAATAACTACGTAATGCATATTCTCATAGAGAACATATGGATTACGTCTCCTCTCCCTGCTCGGCGAATACGCCGAGGTGGAGATAATTGACATGTCACTTTTCTAAGCAATGACTGTCTATGGCCGGCGAATGCCGGCCCCCCCTCCAGCCCCCGGCCACACGGCGTAATTGCGGGGCGTAATTACGCCCCGCAGTTAAGCCGTGTGAACATAGCCTAAGAGTCTGTTCACACGGCTGATTTTGACGGTGTTTTCGAATCGTTTCCTTGCACAAAACAGCGTGAAAAAAGCCTCTAGAACGCGGCCAGTACATTTTCGTTGATTCCTATGAGAAACACATTGTAGTTCACACATGACTAGGTTTTCTGTGCTTCTTTGGACGCTGAAAAAGAAGCATCAGGTCACTTCTTGAAGCATTTTCAATGCTGAAAATCACCCATAGGAATCAATGGAAAGCGTCAAAATCTTGTCCAAAGCCGTGGCACGGTTTTAGACGCAGTTTTTGTTGAGTTTTCGGTGCAGTTTTTGCCCTGGCTATTCATTTGTATGCGGGTTTCAGGAAGAAAACAGTGTTGGAAAACCTCGTCTGAACAGTGCTGCATTGAGGCGCTTTTCAGATGAGGTTTAGATGCTGATTTGGACGCCAAAAATTCAGCATCCAAATCTGCTGTGTGAACATACCTTAAAGTCTCGCCTCTGATTTATTTTATCTATGTGCATCATCTTCACTGTATTTCTTTATAACCTTTTTGCCATCTTTGCTTTTATTCAGTTTTTACATTATGGAATGGATAAAATTTCTCCCGTTGCCACTGGGAAACCATCTACAAACTGCTACTGACAGACCTGTCCTGATTACATCCGTTTATTAACCTCTTAAAGGGAACCTGTCACATAGGTTATGCCTCCCTTGCTGAGGGCAGCACAAGCCAGGGTCAGACCTGCTGTATCCACGCGGGGCCCCTTTAAATTCTGTAAGATGCTACAGTTTTAGAGCATTTAATTCTGCAGTTTTCAGCCAGAAAAGTTATGAAAAGAGTCCGTTTAATTCATGCCCCGCCCACCCGAGGCTAGCCACGCTCACCTCACAACTGATTAACCTGTTTCTTTGAATAGGTAGAAACATGTGAACAAACTGTCAAGTGGATGGAGCTAACACCTGCTCATGAATAAGATTTCAGCATAAAATGCTCTAAAACTGCTGCATCTTACAGAATAAGGCTATGTTCACGCAGCTTAACTGCGGGACGTAATTACGCCCCGCAATTCCCTCTGGGGTGGCGGGGAGGAGCAGAGGCACCTCGCCGGCCCATAGACATTCATTAACGCGCGGATACGCCGCTGAATTTCACAGTCACTTATCCCCCCCGCTGCGTATTCGCCGAGCAGGAAGGAAACGTAACCCATAGTTTTTCTATGAGAACTGTGGATTACCGTAATGACTGTGACGGTTTCAGCCCGTAATTTGCGCACTCCGGCGCGTAATTACGGACCGAAATACGTTCACTTTTAAGCCGTGTGAACATGGCCTAAGGGACAAGGCGCTGGAAACAGCAAGTCTGACACTGGCTTGTGCTGTCCTCAGCAGGGGGGCATAATCTATGTGACAGGTTCCCTTCAAGAACCAGGCCTGAAAAGGTCAACCTGATAAAAAAAATTTTTTTTTTTTAGTTTTTGCCTCTTTGCATTTCAACAGTCAAAGTTTTTTACTTTCTCAGTGACGCAGTGATATGGGAACTTGTTTATGCGGGAGTTATTGTATTTTATGTGGGTGTAGTCACTTTTTAACATTTTTTTGCAGCCTTAGTTTTTTTACATTTTTTTTTTTTTTTTTTTTTACACCATCCACATTTCACACAAACTAACCTGTTAGGCTGATGTGCACTATCTCTGTCATGCATCTTGGATTGTGACATGCCTGAATGACAAATTTTATTTCTAGTAAATGCACTCTGCCTTCATAAGCTTATTTTGGAACATAGGGTGACAATTCTGTGTACATCTAAATAAACCTGATTCAGTTTAAAAAAAAAACAAAAAACAAACAAACCTGTACACACGCGTGTTTTGGAAGTAAGCGCTTATCAGTGCATACTTCCAAGGGCGGCAAGGGGGCCCATTCACCACTATTATCAGCGGCGCGCAATCGTCGCAAAGAAGTGACCTGTCACTTCTCCCCCCCCGGCAAACAATACGATCATATTGTACACCGGGAGACGACGTGTAATTCATAGTTCTGTATGAGAGCTATAAATTACTATAATTGCGCCACGCATTTTGCCCGTATTAAAGTGCAAATACGCGGTGAAATGTGAGCCGCAATTACGCCAGGTGAACATACCCTTAGATTAATTCTACAGGTTATTAGTCGTGTGAATACCTAGTAAGTTTATTTGTTCTGTGTAATGTGTGTACAATAATTTATTTATTAAATTTATTTATTCATTTTTTTCCACACTATGTTTTTACTTTTTTTCTAATCAAATGGATAACTATTTTACACTGTCTTTTACACCTATAAATGTATTCATATCCTCCTGTATACTTCTGTACTTATACATTACACATGGGCGACATGTATGATTTTTGACACCATTTTTTTTTGTGCACATTAGATGTGTAGAAAGCGCCTGAATCTATGAACCTGTTCTACTGTGGGTCATAGATTTAGTGCTTTCTGGCTACAAAGCGACACTTTTGGCTCAGGTAAAACGCTTTTAAAGTGCTCTACCTGTTCCAGCAGTAATGCAGCTGGATTTGCAGTAATGCAGCTGGATTTGCCGTATTGAAGCTATAAATGTGTAGCTTCATACGGTTGTAGTGCGCCCGCCTCGCGCGCGCCCTGATCTCAGGCGCATTACAAAGTGCCGCGGGTGCTCTGTAATGCGCCTGATATTGGAGTGCGTCTGTTCAAAAAGAGCGAATGGGGCTGAAGATGTGTTCATACATGTCGCCCTATATGTCAGTATGACAGTCTGCTATCATTGCAACACATTATGCCCTAATTGCAGGCTTGCTATGCAGACAGCCCTGGGGCTACTTTAAGTCCTCAGGGCTGACTGTATAGCTATTCCCCAGACTCCATCCGGCACTGAGAATCCTGATGAAGGAGGGGAATCCCTTTTGATTATGCTGCGGTCACAAACCATGGTAATCAAAGGGTTAAACCCCGGGGATCAGAGGTTTCTTCCCATCCCTGACATTCACAGAGACTGCTCTAGGAACAGAGCTGTAAACTACAACGCCATTCACGGTGCAATTGTGCCACCTGGCACTGCATACCCCCTCTGTAGGTAGCAACATCTTTTGGCGTCCCTGCCAACAGAGAATACGATCTGCCCATCATCAAAACACTGTAGGCAGTGAATAAGGGGTTACGTATAATGGGGCAGATTTATCAATACTGTAACACTTAGCATTAAGTTAGACCAGACAATCTTACAATGTGCCACATGTATCAGTGTTGATAAATCGGATGCAGGTTAGGTCCTAATTTACACCTTCTATTAGAGGGCTTACTGTAACTCACGAATTGCATCAATATATTGGAACACTTTTTGTTGCACACCATTGCATGCTAGACCCAGCCCCTTTTGAAGAGACCACACCCTTTTGTCTAAAACACATAAGAAATGTGGTGTCCCATGGGCGCCATTATTTTTGGCATAAACCGTGTCAGAATCCTGGTGCAACTGCCTTAATAATACATGGGCCCTAATGAGTGCATAAGTGGTATTGTACCTTTGATCAGTTTAATAACCCAAAACGTGACGCTCCCGGACCTACCTCATAGTGGCTGTTAGGATAAGCAATTCGAGGAATATTTGAAGCTGCAAAGAAGAGATGGAAGGCGACCGGGAGGAAGGGCAAATATCTCATGAGCTGGAAGTTTTGTCCGTGCATTATGGTTGTGTTAACGATGTCTGTGAATCCCAACCAATCCAGAGCGGAAACCACCGTGCCGAAACTGGACTCCTTTACTTTCATGTTTAAAAAGTTATCGTATAATCCCTGCGGAAAGGAGATGGGAGTTAGTAGTGGTTCTATCCCCACAAAATAAAAAAATAAAAAAGTTGCATTCACAATAGACAAGGCCTAATAAAATCTACAGTCCGCACAGAATTATCTGTCTGGTGTTGCTATTAGAATTCGTGAAGGGCCACTTTGGCTCAGTCTGAATTCTGCCAGCGATCGTGGGAGAAAATCATACAACCAAAACCGAACCTTTTTCCAGATTAAAAAAAGCAAGTAGGGGTTAAACTACCTTGGGATAATGGTCAGGAGACTACAACACTGTCTAGTTCAAGCAAAGACTTTATCACCCTTGCTAAATGTTCTCTGGGGGGCAAGTCTGGCCGGCCACTTCGCCTCCCACACGGACGCCTTCTAACAGCCTCGGCTCCTCTCATCAGGCATATATACAGCTCGGTCTGATGCCTTCCTATTCACCTACTTAGGCATTATATTCTCTCACCAGGTTTTCCTACATTTCTCCTGCTGCCCCATAAGTGGCTTATTCCTACCAAGCTTTTTCTGTACAACCTATTTAACCATTTACCATCTCCTGATACTCTGCATTTACTGACATCGATAATAAAGGCTCAACTAGGCCAAAACGTGATAAAACTGACATCTATGAAATGTATCTGATACTCAACACCTATGAGATTTGTTGTTATACTAGTTTTTATACATTTATCTGAATCATTCATTTTTCTGTAATCTCATTCTGCTGTATGGATTATTAAATTGTATTGAAATAGCACCTTCTTAGGGCATGTTCATACGGCGGATTCTGGGACGGATTTCAGTCGTATTGTGCGCCGTATTGCGCTCCAATACGGCTGAAATCCGTCAAGTCATTACGGTAATCCACAGTTCTCATAGAGAACTATGGATTCCGTCTCCCCGAGAAAGTGACATGCACATTATCCCAGCGGAATACGCACCGTCAATAATGAATGTCTATGGGGCCAGCGAGCTGCTGCCCCCCCACCCCCTCTACCTCCCCGCCCTACGGCAGCCGGCGTAATTGCGGGCGAAATCCGTCCCCACAATTACGCCGGCAATAAGCCGTGTGAACATTGCCTTAGTGTCGTGGATTTCCCATTTTTGACCTCAAGGGCAGATTACCTATTCTAAATATATTACAATCTTCCTTTACAGGGCAGATGGACATTTGATTAGTTGCTTTAGTGGAGTGAAGAAATCAGGCGATACCTTTTTCAGGCTTTTTTAGCCTGAAAAAGGTATCGCCCGATTTCTTCACTCTTCTACTACTTTCTATGGCTAACACGGTACAACATTATACTACTTGCTTTAGTGGAAAAATTTGTACGAAGAATTTTTTACATATAAAAAAAGGGATTTTAACCCTTCATGATACAGCGATGTACAGGGTTATAATGGATGTGTTGTTAGTTCTTCCATAGCAGAAGCTGCATATCACAAGGCATTATGGGAAAGGAGCTGAGAAGCTCTAGCGCCCTCTTTTGGATGTAACAAATCCTCAATTTGCTTTTGATCCACTGGATCTTGGGAAAGCAAGAAGGGATATCTAGCCAAGCCAGCATCACTCATCTGAAGACAGCCGTATCGGGGTGTTTGCCCCTCGTCAGTACAGAGCAGAGCGATGCTGGCTTGGCTGAGTGGGAGGCACTGAGCAGCTCAGAAAGCGAAGATCTCCCCAGACGCAGAGCGCCCATATAGGCGTGTGGAGTTTCGAAATTGCCTTTTTGCACTCATCGAAGCATCTGCATATCACAAGGCATTATGGGAAAGGAGCTGAGAAGCTCCCTTCTTGCTTTCCAAAGATCCAGTGGGTCAAAAGCAAATTGAGGATTTGTTACATCCAAAAGAGGGCGCAAGAGCTTCTCAGCTCCTTTCCCATAAAGCCTTGTGATATGCAGATGCTTCGTGGAGTGCAAAAAGGCAATTTCGAATCTCGACACACCTATATAAGCACTCTCCGTAAGGATAGCAGAAGCTGTGAATTTATGTCATAAAATCAAAATTATTGAATAAAAAATTTGTTTAAAAAAAAAAAAAAAAAAGCATGTGTCCCTCCATCAATGAATGATGCACTTTCTTTCACCTGTCTGAAACAAAACTGGCGACTGGCTGAACCATTGTTTCCCGTCATCGACAGCAAAATTCAGATACAGAAGAACTGACCCCAACCGAACCTAGAATGCAACACTACTCATGTCCAATAGACTTCAATGAAGCGAATGAATTCTCCATATGGAGATAAGTAAGGTCCCAAACACTGGAATCCCCAATGACTGTGCGAATAGGGGTGCCAGAGGATGTGTCATAGGGCAGACCACCCCAAGCCAAGTGGTACTGCCCATTTTGGGAACAGGTGTTTACATAGGCTACACCTCTGAGAGCAGTTGCGGGCTACCAAAAGGGTGCTTTCGCACAGCACAGTTTTGGTGCAGTTTTAGCTGCGCTCCAATTAAACTGCCTTTATTACCAGCAAGCGTCTTTCTCAACTTTCTTTCTTATCTCAACTGTTTGGAAAGTGACTAATCAATTAGTGTGTCTGTAATACCAAAGATTTCAAACACAGTAATTGATTACAGCCTTCAGAACAATTTAGACAACTGAAAGAAGCTTTGTGGTAATAAAGGCAGTTTAATTGGAGCGCAGCTAAAACTGCACCAAAACTGCGCTGTGTGAAAGCACCCAAATGTTTTGGCGTGCCGCATGTGGCCCACATGTGGTGCAGACCTGTCAGATAGTCCTTTGTGGTGCACTCACCATAGTCAGCTTCTCATACTCCCCTGTAGCGGTGGTCAGGTGCAATATATGATGGAATCTTTGGGCCAAGGCACTTAATGGCGTTCTGCCCAATAAATTAAGGGGATCGTTATCGTTTCTAAGAAGCAGCTGAAGATCTGGAGTGGTGACATCTTGACCAATGCGCTTTCTGAAGAATAAAAAACCCAAAAAATTAACATTACGATATCACGTTACAATTAAAAAGGGGGCCAAGAAGTGAGACCGGAGAGCATAAAGGTTGTCACTCAAATCTGGCCACCTGTCTGTTCACACATTCGCTCTGCACGGCTGCTGTCCAGAGAAAATCAGAGAACAGGCTGCAGTGCTGCCCCTGTATTCTTCAGATTAGAAGGTGGGAGCCCTTGTAATATACTGTCACACTGCAAGATAGGAATACTCCTTTAAAGGGGCGTCCCCACCATAGACTTCAATGGCATACTCTTGTGATATGCTAAAGTCTGAAAGGTGCAGGTTCCACCACCTACCTGGGGAACGCATGAATAATAGTTACAGCTTAGAACGAAGAGCTGGTCACACTTGCGTAGGATTCACCACTGTGCTCTATGGGAGTTCCCAGTACAGGGGAGCGGTGTGTTCCCCATTCTGCTCTATGGGATTTCCCAGTACAGGGGAGCTCTGTGTTCTCTCTATTCTGTTCTAAGGGAGTTCCCAGTACAGGGAGCACTGTGTTCCCCATTCCTGTTCTATGGGAGTTCCCAGTACAGGGGAGCGCTGTGGTCCCTCCATTCTGTTCTATTTGAGTTCCCAGTACAGGGAAGCGCTGTGTTCCCCATTCTGTTCTTTGGGAGTTCCCAGTACAGGGGAACACTGTGTTATCCATTCCATTCTATGGGAGTTCTCAGTACAGGGGAGCGCTGTGTTCTCTCCATTCCATTCTATGGGAGTTCCCAGTACAGGGGAGCACTGTGTTCAGCATTCTGTTCTATGGGAGTTCCCAGTACAGGAGGCGTGTTCCCTCCCTTCTGTTCTATTTTTAGTTTTTCCC
>JAODAL010063281.1:0-19325 GCA_025379985.1 Phyllomedusa bahiana
TTAAGGGGGGGGCCGAGATTTATCCGGCATTGACTTTTTGTGGAGCCTTTGGCAGTGTACCTCGTTTCCTCTTTGCAAGTATAGGGGAGAATGACCAGAAACCCAAAAGATACGGGACAATTTTTAAGAGCTATCGGGAGATTGATTGTACCGGGGTTACATATTTATGTACCCTCGATATTAAGTCCCTATTTACAAATATCCCCTATGTGGAGGGCGTCAAGTTTTTGGGAAGCACTTGTCTTAATCCCAAAATTTGTTAATGACGATTGGTTTTTTATGCGCTTTTGGACATTGTGCTTACTCAAAATTTACTTAGATTTGGGGAGACCTTCATAGGCCAGAAAATGACGGGTGAAGACCCGCCTAATGACGTAGGTAGTGACAGCAAAATAAAAAAGATGTGGTTTGCTAGAAAAGTGATAGGAGTATTTTTGGTGAGACCTCTTAGCTCGACATTGTGTGGGGGGAAAGACACGGAAAAGTGAGCCCCGGTGGGGTGGGGAAGATGGGGAACTGTAAACCTGGGGATTACTAAAAGATTGTGGCAAAGAGAGGCTTTTTGGCCCCATTCAGGATTTTTAACCCAAAGGTATCAAGAAATTTTCCCTTTAAAGGGTTTTCCCTGTAACATTTTTTTTTAAATTGTTTTTATATTTTTGTTTTTTTTTTAAAAGGTATGTTTGTTGATATGGCATGTTGAGAAAGGGGCGGTTTGTCTCTAAAGTGCAGTGTAGTGTGCGCCAGCCCGGTCTCTGGGATCTCGGGGGAAAAACCCCGTGGGGTGAAGGCCGGAAAAAATGGTCTCTGAAACACAAAAAATTTAAATGGCGTTCCCGCAACAAATACTTAATATAATTTTTGTTTTTGATGTTTGCAAAAACCTAAGGGATTAACTGTGTATGTTTTAAAGCTGAAGAAAAATAAAAAGTATTTTTTTATTGATAGCCGATTGTTACTATTGTACGTGATGGTGGGTTTGAGAGCCCCTGCCCTTTTGCTAAAAGGTAAAAAGTGGCTGTTTTATACTATAGTGGCATGTACATCACTGCAGGGGGCATATATGTCACCTCAAGGGGCATATATGTCATGACAGGGGCTTTTTGTAAACGGGGCTATGTTATAAGGGGGCATTTATCATATAGGGGAATATTATCCTTTGGGGGGTATATTATACAGGTGGCAGATATGTCACTAAGAGGGTTGTCACCCTAGGGGACTAAAATTACTCAGGGGCCATATAGTCACTACAGGGGGGCATATGTTACCAAGGGGGGGTATATCATAAGAGGGCATTTGTTTACTACGAGGGCATATGTATCCTAGAGGGGAAAATATATCACTACGGGGCCCTATATGTCATACGGGGGGGATATGTCATGAGAGCGAATTATTAATTAAGGGACATATGTCTTGAAGGGGTTTTTCAGTGGTGGCCAAAAGTACACACCCCCCCATTCTGTCTTAAAACTTTCTTTTGAAAATGATGCAATCACAATTCTTTTGGGATTTTATTTCATTTAATTTGTCTTCAAAGGAAAAACCCCAAAAAGAAAATTGTATAAGCCCAAAATTTGGGTATAAATTTCCCCACCAAAAATAAAAAGGGGTGGGCAAAAGTATTGGCACTGTTTGAAAAATCATGTGAAATGCTCTTCTTCATAATTTTGTGTTATTAACTAGCACAATGCTGACATTTCCTGTGGCAAACCTAAACTCGCGTCTTGTTGCGCATATATACATTATTCACACTTGACCAGCCATAGTTGTAATGACGATGTAAAAGTCGACCTCAACTGCATGTCGCTGTGTCCTCTGTGTGTACCAATATATTGAGCATGGAGAAAAGATAAGAAGAACCAAAGACTAGTCTGAGGAACTTGAGGTAATCAAATTGTGAGGAAGCTGTGAGAATCTCCAAGGCTACAAGTCATTCCTCCAAACGACTGAATGTTCTGTGTCCTAACCGTTGTAGACTTTAGTCGTGGCTCATCAAAGAAGTGTAAATGCCCATGGGCACCTGTGGATTATACGCTCCTATGATTAGTGGACAAAAAACGAAAATTGACTAGAAATGAGAGATTTCAAACGCAAGAGTTGTGCCGGTAAATGAGTGGACATAAAGACCTGACTAACATCCAAACAAGTCAAGCACTGCCTGCCCCAGGCATTCTGGATGGGCTTACAACATGTGCTCATCCCATTACTATCCGTCGGCGTGGTTGGGATGAAGTGAAAAGAGGACTGTATCGGTTAGGTATACCCAGGAAGACTCCACTTCTTACCCCGAGACATTAAAAAGCCAAGGCTGGAGTTTTGCCCTAAATTACCTGAGAAAGAAGACCTAAAACGTTTGGATAAGAAGTTCTCTGTTTCAGATGCCAAGACAAAGATAGAGCTTTTTGGGAAAAGGCATCAACATAGAGTATACAGAAATAAAAAAGAGGGCATTCAAAGATAGAAAAGAGACCACTGTGGTACTACAGGACTCAAACAATGGCGGAGAGACATTAAAGGTACCCTGATGTTTTACGGATGTTGCATTGTGCCTCTGGCAATGGAATTGCTGCTTGTGACGATTGTCGCATAGGGCTATAATGAAGTCTGAATGTACTACCAACAATTTTGTATGCCTAGCCTAATAAATGTGAGAGGCCCCAGGGGATGAGAATAGCTGGGTCTCCTCAGACGGTCATGAGTCGTACTTCCAGCAGAGACAATGACCCAAAACACTTCAAAAAGCCACTAGAAAAATGAGTTTTGAGAGGAAAGAGAAAAAGCACTGGAAGACTTCGTAAACGTGGCCAGCAAATGAGAGTCCAGACCTCTGTAATCCCATAATGAACACCACTGTGGATTGGAAGATCTCAAAAGTGGCAGTTTAGGAGAATGGCTCTCTTCAATATCTCAGGGACCTAACTAGGAGCAGTTTGCAATAAGAAGAATGTAATCTGCGAGGTTTTACGTCCTAAATTTCCATGCTGCAGACATTGCTAAGAATCTCATTGATGGTTACGGAAGCGATTGTTTCGCCAGTTGATTTTGGCTAAAAATTTTGACCTCTACGTACGTCGGTCTGTACGCGCTCACCAAATGTAAATTAAGAACTGCGATGGGTCTGCCAAGTACTATTTATCCAGACCCAATTTTTTGGAGTCTTGCTGTGAACCATGATCATATGAATCTTCATTTTTGTTTTTCAATTCTCTTTTGTGTTTTTTTCATTGCAAGCAAAATAAATGAATATATTAGAATGACCAAAGAATTTGTAATGATTGCAATCATTTTCAGGAAGAAACAGAGGTATTATATCTGACAGAATTACAGGAGGGTTATGCCAATAACTTTTGGCACTCACTGTATATATATCACTACAGGGGTCATAATGTGACTATCAGGAAGTACAAAGTGGCTATGTATTGTTACTACATGGGGCAATATATCACTACAAGGGGGCATATAAATATAATTAAGGGACAGCAATACTCGTATACTAGATGCTAGGAGAGGGAAAATATTCTTATACATGGTAGCCATATATTAACTCAAGGGCGCCATCGGACGTCGCCATATAATATTAATAACAGGGTCCCCCCCCCCCCCCCCCCCCCCCCCCCCCCTCCCCCCAGGCCCATATGATGTCACTTAACTCAGGGGAGCAAGTGTTACCATGGGACGAACTGCGCCATATGTTACTACATGGCGGCCACCAAGATATACTTATTACTAAATGAGCATTTGCACTATAAGGGGAATAATTATAACGACTATCAGGGGGTATATATATTACTACAGGGGCGGCCATTTCTAACTGTCACTACAGAGGGCCGCATAGTATTATATCCAGATGGGAACATAAGTATATCACATCACAGACGGGCATATGTCACTCACAGATTGGCATATGCTCACATACAGAGGTCATGTGTCACTGCATTGACTGGGCAATTATATATCATACCAGGGGGCCATATTGTCACTTAAAGGAGAGGCACCCACATTTATACATCCCCCCCCCCCCCCCCCCACCTACAAGGGGCATAGTATATATAATCACGGGGCATATTCACTACAAGAGGCGCACTTATATCACTTACGGGAAGCATATTAATATTGACTAACAGAGGGTATATGGTAACTACATGGGGGGCATATATATTACATACAGTGATGTCATTATATCTTCTACAGGGGACGCTAATAGTGTCCCACATACAGGGAGAATATATCATTTACTCTACAGAGGTGGCATATTTAGTCTAATCAAGGAGTTCTCTTATATGATTACTAACATGCGTGCATATGTCTACTTCGACGAGCAAGCGCGCATATGTCTACTGCATATCTATGATTCGTAATAATTACCTACCATGGGCATATATTTCTTATTACCTAGAAAGGGCATATATTAGTAATAATTACTCTACATGGCGGTCACATAATTTAGTAAATAACCTCCTAAATGCAGACCGTTCCTCCTACTGTCCTACCTCTTTTGTGGACATTTAATTACCATCTTATATGGGCAGTACAAACAAAGACTAAAACTTGATGCCACAATATGGAGACCCCATAAGTGTTTGGGGCCACTTTTACTGGTAGAGGCGAACCGAAAGGGAGTCATTTTGACTTACCCATTAGAAGGTAGCAATAGATGAGACGAGTTCTGTACATCGATAGGAAATTGCCGTAGGGAAGCTGCTGGAAATATTGTGCAGCTAGTCTAAGACTTGTTTGTTGTTTTGTAAATTCTACCAAGTGATGTAAGTCATGGCGAACCCCTGCGGAACTGTCGACAGCTACGAGAGGAGGATGCTCAATGGCTGGTTCGCCGGACAGATGGAGAAGAAAAACGGGATGAAAGAAGAACAACTCCATCAAAGAAGACGGAACAATCTCTATTAGAGCAGTCTCCTGATGAAAGTCTACTAGATTTGTAACTTTAGCTCATAGTAATCACATATATGTCTGCAGAAGCCGGGTGTAACAACTGTGTATCCGACCACTATCATGCGTCACTGTATGCTTTGAGCCGTAATATGTGGGTTGTAGTATAAGTCAGTTTATTATTCAGTAATAGTAATGACCTTTGATTGGTACGTATTATTCAGCCATTTTGTGGTCGATGTATGTGATCCATGGTGCTGAATGTAATATTCACTCGATCTAGTGTGGATCTAACGTATGGGTAGATATGAGGTTTATATTGTAATGGTCTAATTATTCATCTCACATAACGTGTTGGTGGTATTATTCACGTCAGATTATGTGGTAATGTAGATTATGTGCGTCTGAGTGTTGTGAGCTAAGATTAGTTTATGTCAGATCATTTTGCTGGTGAGGATTTAGGTGATGATGCCATGGCGTGTAGCGCATGTATGATCTGGGCCATCTATGATGGGTGCCGTGATATGTGAATCAATAGGGACATGTATTTGGCGTATTATTCAGTCATTTTGTGGCCGGAAATTGATTTGTGCATCATGGTATTGAATTTGTCGGACCAGTATGATTCGGACACTATGTGCGTGAGTGATATAGCTGTATCATGGTTGCTAGGCCGTTTGAGTCGTATCGTCACTATGGGTGTTGTATTAATTACATTTACCAATATCTCCTAGCGAGGTGTAGGTGATATGTGGAGGTTCTATAGTAGTGATTTGAGTAATTTAGCCTTGGTAATTCTCGGGTTTCTTGTTTTTTGTAACCAGATGTTACTTTGGGTAACATGTATACTATCTTTCTCCGATAGCTTCTATATGTAGAACATTGTGCTTAAAGTTTTTCTGTATACTTTCTTGGCTCTGGTTGGATGGTGAAGCACTCGTGTCGCATCGTGGTCTCACATAATAAAGCCGGGGTAGCAAATTTACTTCACCTCGCCCTGAGTGCAGATTCCTAAATGCCTATAGGAAAAAGCCCTCGTGCATTGTACCTACACTCAGTAATTTCAGATGCATGAACATAATTGTTGGTCTTAATGAGACCTTTAGAAACATCAAACTACATCTACATTGCTGGGCAGTTGTCATGTTAAACTCACTGTGCCCATTCAGAACCCCGCACGAGTGAGTGGCGTTTTCCACTGCTGAGCCATAGATAAAGACTACATTTTTCAGTTGCCCCTAGTCGAAAGCCCGTGAGTTGTGAGCCTGCTTATCATGTGCCCACTTGACAGCGAGATGAGTCGGTAATTTAAAAACTGTGGTGTTGTGAACTTAGAGTGAACATTAATGTGTTGCACTTTGTGTTACTACTACACATATAAATAATATTAGATCCATTATAGTTTTACCAACCATTAATGACAGAATTATAGAAACTTAAACAGACTATAAGATATCTTGCTCCATTGTGTACTTACTAGAAATTTCCTAAGACTAGATACTATGCTAAAATTAGCTGGTGATTATATGAAATGCACTTTTAATGTCTTTTTTAACACTTTCTAATATTATTCTGATATTACAGACTCGCTCTATTATGATCCATTTCATTTGTGCTGTGTAAGATCAATAGTGGAATAATCCAGGATTAAACCCATCTTAACGACTCCCGCCGATCTTTTGACAGCGGCGGCGTGCTGGTCGTTCTGTACATGCAGCGACGTCTTTAGACGTCGCTGCAGACGATCAGAGTTTGCACGGTGCGCCGGCGCCTGACACTTGCCCACGCGAGAGGTTTAAGCGTCGGGGCCTGTATACACAGCACCGATCCCAGAGCACTCTCCTTAGTAGGCGCAAGCACGACTGGTAGCGGAGGAAACCTCCTGCAAGAATTCCCGCATGCATTTAAACCCTTTGATTGCGGCAGTGCGTTACCGCAGCTCAAAATCAAAGTTGTTTCCCTGCCTCTGTCAGGTGATTGGAACACCTGGCTACTTGAACCCCGACAGATCGCTCGGAGGAGACGGCCTGCCAACAGTCCAAGCTCTCGGGACCTACAGTTGCGCCCCAGAGCTGTGCTGTGTATGAAGCCAGTCAAAATATGACGTAGGACGCACTGTGTGCGTGTTCAGATCATGAGTAACTGTCAATGACACCAGATTATAATGTATTAAGCATATATGGAATATGCTGTGAATACTATTACGGTAAGTTGTAAAAATTGTTATTTTTTTCTAAATGCTTAAAACATTCTCCCCTCATTTTCCGGAGGTAAAAAAAGACGTAGAAAAAAAAACATAGTAAATGTAAAATAAATAAATAGAATAAAATAATAAGTAATAAAATAAAATAAAATTATTTAATAAAAATATAATTGTGATAATTGTAATGCACAAAAATCCTACACATATTTGGATATCACATGCACCGCCATAAAAACCTGTATGAAATAATTTAACAAGTTATTAAGTTGTGTGAAATGTGAATGGTGTAAAAAAAACTTTTAACAAACACACAAATATGCAATATTATTTATAAGCGAAACTTACATACTATGTCCCCCAATCCTACCCCACCCCCCCCCCCCCCACCCACCCCCCCCCCCACACCACACCCACCAGACCCTGTGTGTTAATAAACACCTGCGTCATTTGAAAAATAAAAAAGTTACAACTGTTGAAACGCTAAGCGATGCAAAAAGAACTAAAAAAACATTTCTGGCATTTAACTATCTTTTCAGCGATTTCGGCTTAAGGGTTAAAGCCATTATTACATGCTCCAATATGCAAGAATATCCTGACCCCGTCACAGTGGACACTAATTTCACAGGAAATACTCATCAATTCTACATAAAATAGGCGCTTTAAATACCAGTATACCAATCACAGAAGCAGGAACTACACTAACCCACTTTAAAATAAAAACTTTATATTGAATAATAATTTCTTAAAAATCCAATACAAACAATAGCAAGATATATGTGCCATATCAAAATGCCAGATAAGTACCCTCAAGTCCAAGAGAGGGGAGCAAAATATATATGTATATATAAAATCACCAACCCCTCAGCCGCTACATCAACCAATTTGCCCTACTAAATCCTTTCACGCTATTACACCCTAGAATAGATAGGAGGGTGAAATCGCTCCTTAAAGGGCTCGGAACACCCCACCTCACGCTTTATCAGGTTGGCCTCCCCTCATCCACACCATGCACTAATGAATATCAATGAAAAGCCAGCAATAACCTCAAATCCACTAAAAGACAAGAGGAGACACCTACTATTATTCCTAATATATAAAAAACAACATTATACCAATAATAACTAATCTTACTGTCCTTCAATGTCTAGCAGATTCATATGTCCGTTCCCGACGCGTTTCTCCCTCATAAGGTCAGAGAGGGTTCATCAGGGGAACCAGTGGGTCCATAGATGTTGGACAACTTTCTAGCAGATTCTGATGCCAAATCGATTATACCAATAGTTGTTCCCCTCCCCACCACCCACTAAATTACCCGCCTATACCTGTAAGGAATCACACCTACTAGGGGTGTGTCCTATTGTAATAACACCCGTAACCTGATGTATCCCCCCCCCCCCCCCTGTCCCCCCCCCCCCCCCCCCCCCCTGCCATTTAGTTCAAGGTAGTCCAAGAGAAAAGACAGTCCTGATAGCCAATATAATTCCAAAAAGGCCTACCATGGGAACATCCACATAATACTCTGGGGACACTATGAATGACTATTTTCAGGGTGGCATTTGCATTAACAAAGAAAACAACAGGGTTGGCAAGTATCACCATCCTGTATGTCTCTTAGAATTAGTCACTCTGTGGTATGAATACTTGTACACTGTATGACAGTGTGTGACTTCAGGCTGCACTAATAGAAGGTAAACTACAAGGCACCATACAACATTAGGTTGACCCTGGTCAGAAGGTTGAGAAATATGAGTTGTAAATTAAAGGGGTTTCCCATCTCAAACATTTATGGCATATCGATAATGTCCCGTTTGAGAAGATGTTATTCATGGATGCAAGGCAAATGGGTAAACAGATAGACCGTAACTAAAAAGTCTCTGAAAGATATGATGTGGATCCTTGGGCCTTATAATGGCTTACAGTCTCGTCGAGGATATCCACCCAATTTGGAAACCAGCAGACTTGGAACAAAATAAACAGGCTCGGACTGGGACACATGGGAATAGAGGAAACCCCCGGTGGACTCCTAAGCATAGCTGACCAGGAGTTGTTTTTTAAACCACATTATTAAGTCCTCTGAAGAGCCTCTGAAGCATAGAGAAAAAGAGGCAAAAAGCAAGAGTCAGAGTATAGGAGGCATTTACAATCATTTACAGTAACTGTAGGGTGGGCCCCTAAAATAAACTCCACCGGAGTAGGGTGAGCCCCTAAAATAAACTCCACCAGTGGGCACAGAAACAGCTCAACTTGCTACAATAATTTCCACCTTTGGGCCCTAGACATCCCAGTCTGACACTGATATAACGAATTAGCAGAAGGTACCAAACACCAGCAGACTTGGTACAGGATACTGGATTAAAAGATTTAAAGAAGGTACGAGATGACAGTGGACTTGGAAAATAATACTGGTTTAGTAGACGGTACCAAACACCAGCGGGCTTGGAACAGGATACCGGATTAAAAGAAGGTACAAGACACCAGCAGATTTAGAACAGAATAGTGGATTAGCAGAAGGTACCAGACACCAGCAGATATAAACAGAATACTGGATTAAAAAAGATAGGAGACACTAGTGGATTTAGAACAGGATACTGGACTAAAAGAAGGTAGCAGACACCAGCTGACTTGGAACAGGATGCAAGCAGATGTAGAACAGGTGTATAATGCAAAGGACAGAAGCAGAGACTCAAACTAGGAGATAGGAAAGGTCAGAAGCTATCAGGCGGCAACACAGGGCTAGGGTCTCAGATCACAGGAATAAAATGACTCAAAGAACAAAACACCCTAGAACTCAGATACTCAGGCCTAGACTGGAGGCAGTGGCAGGGGTTTATAGCTCCTCTATAGGGATTATTAACCACAGTTCTGGAACATTAAGTAGACACTGAGCAAAAGCAAGATACCAACCACTAGGATTAAATGGCATGTTACAAATTGTAACAGATAGGAAATGCCATAAATGTCTGATAAAAGCAGGTTCTACATCTGGGACTTGCACCTAACTTGAAAATAGGCCCATTAAACTCTCAGTTCAGAATGAAGAAGCGGCTATGCTTGTGTAGTTACTCTCTGTTCACTTCAGTGTGAGTTCTGAGTGAATCTGAGCGCAACCATTCGGCAGTACTCGGAACTTCCATTGAAATAAAAGAGTAACTGTACAAGCGCCTCTCTGGTGTGAATCGGGAGATTTAGGGGCCTGTTTTTAAGACAGGCCATAAATGTTTTAATTAGGAATTGATGTGCCTACTATTGACATGTTCCTTAAATTGGTCACGAGGGACCTTGAGAAATTGGAGAGGAGACTATGGCCTTCATATCATTAGAGAAAGATGATAAAAATAGTGCTCCCACACCACCAAACAAAAAACAAAAATCAACCCACACAAATAAAAAACCCCACAACAAAAATGTTAAGGGTTGATTAATATAGTAATGTTAGATCAAGCTCAATATGTTCAAATGTGTTGGAACCTGCTTAATGATACAGAATGCTACCATATACTCAGAAAGGACCTCACTGAGATTTTCAGTCGTGAGCTGGAAAATATCATTACTTAAGGCCTAGATCAGGGCTTGCTCTCAAAAAATGAGAGTCAATTTATTCTTTCTTGACATCCCCTCACACCCACTTTTTATGGCTGTGCCTTAGATCATAAGGGTGTAGTCGTTTTTGAAAAGTCACTACCCGATTGTCTCCCCCCCGCACAAGTTACCCCCCCCCACCCCTTTCCCCCACATCAAAAAAGCTAGAATCTACACTGATCAAATTCCCCAACAGTTTGCTCTTCCATCTTACATCAGAGTTACATCTAATCTCATCAAGAAACTTGAGAGGATCACTGTGGATAGTGATACTAAGTTGGCCTCTATTGATGTAGAGGCCCTATATAGTAGTATCCCACACCAACATGGATTAAGAGTAGTATACATGTGTACCTGTCCCTGTCTTCAGGATTATGTAGGAAAACCATTAGACAATTGCGTTATCATATTGGTGATCACTTGAGGATATCCGGCATCATAGGGATACCCCATTGGCTCATCATGACTGGAACCGCCATAATGTTGATCATAATGATGCACCGCAATAATTGAAATGGTCAGATGATCTATCACAGGTGGTGACTGGGACAAAAGGATCCTCCGTAAGGAGGCAGATCGGATCTATAGACTCAAGATGGTTAACCCTTTGGGCCTCAATGAGGCCTTACAATTTGGTTTCGACTTTCTTATAATACTTTGGTTAAACACAATTGGGTACTAACGTATTTTTCACGACTTTCTTCATGGGTGATTTTTTTTTTTAAGCTTACCAGGGGATTATTTGATCTAGGTTTGGATCTAGCCCCATTAGCATTCATTTAGGGTACTTATCTTGACCTTTATTTCTTTATTTGTATTTTGAGTTTTTTTTGCCCCCCCTTGTTAAGCCTTATACACAGCAGTCATCTGCTGCTTCATTGTGGGCTTTTTGTTTTTGACTTATTGATCCCCTGATAAATCTGCTTTATCAAATAGTCGGGGAAAAATGCGCCAGGTGAAGCTATTGTCTTTAGGGGTATTTTTGAGGTACATTCATAAATTCATACTCCATTTTTTTATTATTTTGTCACTGCATTAGGGTATTGGTAGTTCTTTTTGATAGGGACTAGGTATCCAGCTTGGGACCGCCCTTATTGGGGCGATGATCCCATTTCTCCACTAGGATAGATTAGGATCTTAATAAGGTAACACTATCTCAAAGAAAGCCACGGTTACACAAATGAGGAAGGAATGATTCAATGCTACAAGTACAAAATCCAAAATCCTCTAAAAAATAACCTTTATTAAATATATTTAAAACACAAATCCCATAAACAATAAACCGTTAACCTCTTAGGACAATCAGAACCCATACATAAATCCACAAGATGGGTATTCAAAAAACATATCATAAGGATCTATCTGTCCCTTAAAGGAGTTGTCTCACTACAGGCTTTCAGCCTACTTCAATTTGTCTGGCAGCATAGGATTTTTTAATTCAGGGGCGTGCTTCTTGTCTGCCTCTTCTCCTTCCCCTTCCTCCCTCTCCTCAGCACACAGACAGCTCTCCTCCTCCGACTGCAGTAACTTCTATACAGCAGGGGGAGGGCGAGGGGGTTTGCTGTCAGAGTTAACCCTGTGTGTGCCTGCCTAGATCTGCTGGTCACTGCTGAATCAGCTGCACTGTGCTGTGGCTGAGCTCTTGCTGCTCCTCTCCACAGAGTCAGGAGACAGCAGGGAGAGGGCTGATCTATGAGTGTGGAGCCAGAGGTCTGTGAAGCTGTGTATGCTAATAGCAGAGCAGGGGGGGATGTAAAGGTTCCTATACCCCCTGCTTAGCATACAAATCTCCATGGACATCTCAAGCAACAAAAAACAAACCCTGTTCTGTGCCGTCCTCCCATCAGAACAGACACAGGGCAGCTGTGAAGTGAGTTACTATAATCACGATGTGTCACTAATACAGCAGAGCAGGGAGGGATATGAACCGTTCACATGCCCCCCTGATCTGTTCTATTAGTATAGTCAAAGCTCCACAGACACATCGTGATTATAGTAACAAACTTCACTGCTGTCACATCGTACTGACCAAAGAACAGCCTCACCTCTCCTCTCCTCAATCTGTTTAGATAAAATGAGGGAAAAGTCACACAAATGGATAATACACACAGAAGCCAGAGCCCTCCCCTCCCTTCCCTACAGAAGAATATTGTGCAGGAGGGGCTCTGTGCTCTGACCTGTATTGAGAAGCTGATGAGTCACCAGCACTGACAGCCAGTGAGATAAAAATCAACAGGTCGGATTTGTTTGTATGTGGCTAACATCTTGGATTTTGGATTAAGTAATTGAGGGATATATTTGTACATGGCTATGTAGCTATTTTACTGTGGCTTTAATTTACATCTCATTATGGTATCCCATTGACAAGTCCTGTTGGGAAGACGAAACACGTTTGGGGAAGAATTTATATCTTGTTGATCTGTTTATATCTTGAATAGCTACTTTTAGTCACTAGATCACGAATTGGTGATCCTTGTTTGACATTTGCCTTTTCTGTGGTGAGATTAGTATTGATAATATATGCCTTATGTGTACCACTATACTGACAGAATTTAATTGTATTCTCTTTTTGTCTGTCTGTATTGTGTGAATATCCTTGTCCTGTTTTTCTCTACCATATACCTGTTTTTTTAGTATACACACCTTAGGGATAGGGACTGTGTACCTAGGGTGTACCAGGGATTAGTGGGCGGGTTTGCCCTTTTTGGGGTGGTACCCCCACTAAGGGTGAGAAAAGGGTATCATAGGGTTAAGGGACAGATAGATCCTTATGATATGTTTTTTGAATACCCACCTTGTGGATTTATGTATGGGTTCTGATTGTCCTAAGAGGTTAACTGTTTATTGTTTATGGGATTTGTGTTTTAAATATATTTAATAAAGGTTATATTTTAGAGGATTTTGGATATTAATAAAATTTTATACTATTCCTTTTCCCTTTTCTTGGACATTTTTGTTACTATTATACTCTTACAAACAGAGTTTACCATCTGGGATTCATCTACAAGTACTTCTTTGGACCCTGAACGCATTTGGAGTAATTAATATCAAACGAATTAGAGTGAGTACTTACATGATTATTTATATGTACACTTATTTACATATGTAGTACATGCAATATATATATGTACCCTGTGGAGTTTCACATACTGATTTTGTCTGGCTAGGATCATTCGATTTTTTAAACCTGTGAATTAAAAGTTCAGTTTTAGAATCTTGATTCAGGTTTTATAATTTTTTCTGGCAGTGGTTAATTAGGAAAACCCCTTTAAATGAACATACAACAAAAGTAGTGTCAACATCACTTCTAAGGTATGAATTATGTAGTTCTTAGGTTCCGTGGACTAGTTTGCATCCAGTTTCTGATGGTCTACTGGCTTTTTAATTTTATTGGGGTCAAGTGACCTGCTCTCTCTGGTGCCTGAATCTGATTATTGGGTTCCATTGGCCTGATTACTTGTATTAGTGGTCCTTTGTTCTGTTGTTATTCCCTGATTGTTACACTTTTGTTTTTGACTTGTTTGTGGAGTTTGGATTTAACCACCTTGCAGACACATTTTTATAGTAAGATGTCATCATACACAGTAGTCATTCAAAACTCACTCAAACTATCTATACACATCCATGATCAGCATGAAGAGGAAAACCAGATATCATCTTGCGCAATTTGTTACGCCAAGTACACACTGAAGTCCCTAACATTATCATTGAATTGGACTTTCTAGACTAAAATGATCAGAATAAGAAAACCTTATTTATATAAAACATACTATTGTAGTATAAAAAACGTATTATGTGCAAGGTGTTAATGAGTTTTGAAAAATGGATATAAAATGAATTCTTTTGCATTTCATCAGTTCATGGAAGACTTTCAGAGATAACTAAAATATTTGTCAGAATTTCTTCTCCTCATTTCCACCATAAATATAACGCTGGTTTAGACAACAATTATCTTTCTTGTGTTGGCGATGAATATAATAAATCATTTAAGCAAAAGGATATTATAAGTGCTGTCTTCTCCTGAAATTTTGTTTTTGAGGACCTGTGGCAGTACGGCCTAAGGTGGAATGCACCTATTATTACAGGAGTATTGCTGCTGTCCAACATCCAACATGTTGATTTCTAACAACTACACTACTTCTACAACTTCACCATAAACATGCGCATACATTCCAATAAAGAGAAAGAAAAAAATAAATTCTTTCCAAATCAGACAATGTGATTTTCTGAATTTGTCTTCTCATTTTGTCTTTAATACTTGAGGTCTTCCTATGATGTCAATTACAGGCCTCTCTCATCTTTTTAAGTAGGAGAATTTGCACAATTGGTGGCTGACTAAATACTTTTTCTCCCCACTGTAGTTGCACACACTCGCTCGTCTATATTCTGTACTGCCATAGAAGAGAACAAGGAGAACTAGCCTTTCCCTGTTCTCTGTGGTCAGCTCATAGTGAGCTACGAGCCGACCTCTACACGGGACTTTGTCAAGTGGAAAAAGCCCCTTTAAGGTAAGTTTCATTTTCATTAGTTTTGAATCCAATTTCCAAAAGAGACCCTAGACTGTCAACTGGGTGTTCTCCAGTGCTCAGAATTACACCCAATAGGTAATTGTGATCACCCCCTTGACAGTGCATAGATTGTCAAAGGAGTGGGTACCTCTGCTCAAAGGATGTGAACCTAAGTGCCTTCCACTGTACAGAATTGAGCGGAGGTGCTTCCAGTCTGACAGACTAAGGCTTGATTAACATGTTGGTGCTGAAACTGATGGCAACAAAAGATAATACACAGGGTGGGGGGAGCTAGGAAGAAAACAAGGGTCAGAAGAATCAGAATTCTTTTTCCAGAATTTGCTGGAAAAAAAAAGCAGTACTGTAGGTATTTTTGAATTGCGTTTCTAGCATTTTTCAGGGAAGTTGTGTAGAGTTTTAAGGAACATGTTAAAGTTTTCTTCACTTTTACTATTAGTCTAATTTTTGTTTGGTACACAATGTGTTAATTGTATAACTCGAAACATATGAACAGAGGATATTCCTTCTTGCTGTTTGCAACAATTCAGCATGTTGCCTTGATACAATCCACAACTCTTGGAGACTCACATGTCATTCCGTTGTTCTGCCAGAGGATACATTGCACAATGAATTTGCCATACAGGATGGGCTGTGGTTTTATGAGAATATAAACTTCTTGTACATTGACCACATTTGTAACCAAGTCCCACAAGCTCTCCATGAAGAGTTTATCTTAATTGTCATTCTTCCGCATTTCTGTTTTCCCTGAAAGAAAATATACAAATATGGATTATTTTAATAATATAGGATTTTAAATTGTAACTCTAATTTAATTTATAGTTTTTGCAATAAATTCATTAATCGCGTATTTCTGAATATAGGGTGACATGTAGGAACCTGGCGCCAACTGGCCTTTTCTACGTCTGTTTTTAATAGTGTATGATCCAACAGTATGTGTGAAATAGTGTTCTGCGCCAATGTTTGTCTCAGCCATGGTATGAATTTATACTACAGTTTTAAGCCAAACTTTAACGCGCGCACTTTGTTCAATTTTTGGCGAATTCAAAAGTGTTGTGTCTAGTGCAGATCGCGCCCAGTTTGGGCGTACAACTGTTCAGACATCTATAGAACAGGGCTACAACAGTTTCTTGGCTTTCAGTACACAAGAAAACTGTCTGAGCCCCCGTTCACACATGTTGCCAATAGTGCCTATAGTATCGTTACTCCATGCCTATTAGACTTTACTCTTCATTTGTAAATAATGTCACCTATTCCACAGACTCATGATATTCAGAAAGTGCCTCCAACCCAGATCTGTGAAGTTCAAAGTGAAAAAATTTAAAGGAGAGAGATGTTTGGCTGCCTTGAAGGGAGGAGCTTATTCTGCCAGAATCTACAGCATTATCCAATTGGTTGTACGAAAAAAAAATTATAATAAAGTATTATTTTGGTCTCTGAAATCCAAAAATTGTGCTCTCTCTCCCACCCATGTTGAAGCCCTAGGAAACTGCCTACTCGGCCTACTTCTTGTCCCTGATCCAATGTAATTGCATAGTGTTCTTAACACAGGCACTTGCACAGGGGACATTGGGTTGTAATTCAGAGCCTCCACATATGGAGGTACGGCCGATAGTCACATGTTCATATCAATGAATAAAATTAATATGTGCATGTTTTATGCACATGTGACTCATTTTGAACATAAGTCGCCAAACACTTACAGGGATTGTCCACCGCCCTTATAATAAATTAAATTATACAGCAAAGACTGGAAGAAAAAAAATCAAAAAACAAAACTCCCCTTTGACGCGCTGCTCGTGCCAGCGCTGTGCCCACAGTCTTCTCCACCAGTCTTTTGTTTTATTCAATCTTTGGCTACAGCCGATCAGAGAGGATGGGACCAGCAAATGTATCACTGGAAGGAACATCAGAGGTGAGAATTAATTTTCTTTCAGTCTCCGCTCATTACTTGACATTAAAAAGTTGAGGTGTACAACCCCTTTTAGCTTTAAGTAATATGTTTACTAAGGGACACGTTTATTGTGTTTACACATGCGGCAAGTAACAAGTAGACCACTGGAACCTGAAGTCAACTGGAAGAATGCACTGACTTGCAGGTCAGCATGGTTTTGGCAGCATTGCAGCCATATCTTTATGATGTGACTAGTAAATATGAACCCAGCCTGACTGCCCAACTGGACTCTTCCTCACTCTTTCCTATTTACCTTGCAAGTGACAGCTATTGTCTGGAAAGTCAATAAATTTCCATTCTAAAGATTTCTGTCATCATTTTCACCTTAAAGGGGTATTCTCATTTCATTGATTAGCTTTAAACATTTAGGCAAAGTTAAATAAAGACTATTACCAAATATAATACTGTTCTGATTTTGGTTCTCTTTAGAGTTATGTGCAGATCTTATCTCTTTCTTTTGCAGACAAGCTTCACTAGTTACCGCAACCTCTCTCTGCTCTTACAGCCTGAAGCAGTGGTTGGAATAATGACTCACCCCCTGCTCTGTTCCTTATCTTGAATGACTGGAGCTCATTTACATTACTTACTGACAAGCATTAACTCTTTAGAGCTCTATAGTCTTGTGCACTAATGTTTATAAACTTCCTGCACTCATATCCCTGTAACAGGATCACATAGACGTAGCAGAGCTGAGATCCCAATCACTGCTTAAGAACCACCCAAAGTATAACCTGGAACTGTGACCCTGAAGCTGTCAGTTGGAATCTGAGGCTGGCTGTGGCTCTGTGAAATAGCATGGTGAAACAACCCTTTTAAGAGATCAACCATACATGATGAAGCTGGCCATACCCAAAAAAAAGTCAACTAGCTGTCTAATGTGTATGAGGAACTGTGGATTACAGATGTTGGGGAAAAGAGGGAATATAAAGGGATTTTAAAAGCCAGATTCTTTCTTCCAATGGGAGATAAGCTTGGCACAATGAAATAAACCTGCATGCTTGGCCAAACTCACTGCTTAATGCAGAATCAGAAGAAATAGTTGTTCCACAACAGCTAACTCATGTCCATGGCCAGCTTGAAGAGACTGTCTCTGGAAGATGATTAGCTATTGGCTAACTCTTAATTAGCTGTCATCAATGGGGTGAGCCACTGTTGCCAAATGTTTTCCCTGCAGTCATCGTTTCAGGGGACATATATTATAACTTGGAGGCCTTTTAATTAAATATCTTTCCATATTATGAGTGGTCAATTTGTCAGGACTCACAGAGGGTGGTTCCAAGATATGGATCACTGTCTGTGACCAGTGCTATGAAGTTGGAGTTGAAGTTCAATTTTTGGGGAATTGTTATAAAATACACCGACTCCAACTACAAAAGTATATAATACATTTGGTACAGGTAGTTCAATGTAGTATGTGTTGAATATTTTTTCATAAGACTTTGGGAAAAGTATGAAATGTCCTATAAATGTATGTTCTATTCTAGTGATGAGCGATTACGTTGACTATCGTCATCGGGTAGATAGTCGATATCGGCAATTATCAATAAGATATCCGATAGTCGATAATAGATTATCGCCGATGACCATTAAAGTCTATGGGAGAGGAACAACAAACCCTTTATTTTTACACCCAAACAGGCTGGAGAAGCGGAATTTAAAATCCACAACACAAACTGTATCGGGCTACACTTAGGCAAGACAATTAGGGTTTTAAAAGCCACAGAAAAAAAAATCACAGACCATTCACTATCCCTGTCTTGCACCACAGCCTGACCCTTAAACCTGCATGACCCACAAAGTAAAAAGTGTCAGAAGGCATATGATTTGAACCATATTTTACTTGAACTGGACACTGAATATCCCTGTGCTGGAACCAGCATGAGCCCCAAACCTGCATGGGCCCCCGATTAAAAAGTGCCGGAAAAAGGAGTCTTTCAACCACCATTTTTGTTGAACTGGACATTAACTATAACTGTCCTGTACCGCAGTAAAGACCATTAAAACCTGTCTGACCCACAATTAAAAAGTACCGGAAAAGGAGTCTTTTAACCACCATTTTAGTTTCACTGGACATTGACTATACCTGTCTGGGGCCCCAGCATGAGCCCCAAACCTGCCCTGACCCCCACATTTAAAAGTGCCGGAAAAAGGAGTCTTTCCACCATTTTAGTTTTTA